>JAOXYH010037979.1:0-11549 GCA_028566455.1 Botula fusca | reverse complement strand
GTCTGGCTCTTGAAATTACCCAAAAGAAAAACAAATACCGGCAACAGAATACCGAAGCAACAGACTGAAGTGGAAATCTAAAATTCGTGAATCCAGAGACAAAGCAAAAGCGCGGAAACACACAACAAACTAGGACAAAAACCAAGAAGAACTGCAATTAATGCACTTTAATATTCCACTTAACGGCACAGATGCACTTTTGTCAACGGCAACGTAAACAGTTGTAGGAGGAAAACTGTAAAACAACGTTATTACTTCATAAACGTTTCCATTTACCCTACAACAGATTATCGAGAGCTGTTGAATTTCTTCATTTCAGTCAATTTTCAGTCACCTTGGAGCAATTTCTTATCCAATAAATTCATTATGACCATTTATGAGTGCAACTGGAATATTAACATTGAACAAGGAGGTTTGTATTTCATTTTTCACATGAACCTAGCGATTACATGTACCTCTAAGAGGTACAAAATGTAATAAATAACGAGAGGATTAGTAGTATGCAATTATCCGAACATTTATCAGATGTACCATGTGCACATTTCAATAATTCATGTCTCATTACTAGTGTTTGTGGGTGTATATTACTGTTTGATCATTTTTATTGACAATTCTTTGTTATATGAAGAAGGTAACTCGGTGTTATGGAGTATACATTTGTATAAGCATACATACTAGTAATCAGATGCATCAATGAATTGCGAATTCCTGTAATGACATGTGTCACCTTTGATGAACTGTGAACATTGGATCCATTCGCAACTTAATTATTTTTAAAAGATTTTGACAAAATTAGGAGTGATGACTCGACCACTTTTTCCTCACGCAGGTTGATTTCAGCTGACGCAAATTGCAGCAGTATTATTGGCGAAGGAACATGGAATAAAACGGCGGATCACCATCGTGGACGGTGACCAGGGAAGCCTTATAACAATATACATAGGATTGGGATGGCAAGTCTAGTGTACAAATCAGGAAAGGGTACTCGACCACACACCTGAGAGGCTACAATACATGTAATTTAAAACCAACCAGTTAAACCACACGCGATCCCACTTAGAAATATATTTCCCGAAATGATAATTCAAAACCATCAATTTTACATACACGCCTTCTTTTTAGGAGGATTTTGATGTCCAAACTAGACAATAAAACAATTAATATATATATTATTTTGCATGCATGAATTACTGGCATACTTTGGAATATCGTTATTATATATCGCGTGTGCAATATCAACCGGAGAAGTTTCTTGAGTGGGTAATATAATAGACTTCTTAAAACACATTAGCATAAAATTTATACCTACATCTGTCTGGTTAACGAGTCTTTCTTCATATTAGAAGACATTATACATGTGATATATGATAAAAACTTTTGTTTCCGAAGACATTTAATGTATTTTTCGTGCATTTTATAATTGTTTATTAGAATGTGCATATCGGCAATTTTCTTTGAGATAAAAAGAACTGAACTGAATACTAACAGTGCAGGCACAATATAAACCATTCTAATATCTGATCTTGTCTACACTGACAGTATTTAATATCATGACAGATTTTTAAATTCGTCTGTTTTACATTTTCAATATTTGCACACTATAAACACAAAAAATTGGTCAACTTTTTCATCGATTGCATTTTCGACATGTAGTGTTATCATATAATTGTATGGATTTTGATGGAAATTATTCCTTGCATACATGTACATGTAGAATTAAAATGCAAGAATGATATTATACACCAAATATTCGTGCTATAACCATCTTGTTGCATACCAGACTATTATAATGAAAACGTATGGAATAGTTTTTGGTTGGTTTAAAATAGAAGCCCAAAGTGGTAATTCTCTATAACAAATATCCTAAACATTTAGGATCACCAAAATCAAATATAAACCTTATATCAAAACCAAAGGTGTTTTAATAGAAAAAGGAGTTATGCGCTTTACTTTCATTGCAAGTTTATTGGACTACTTTACCAACAAGATAGTCACTCTTCTGCAAATTTTATACATTATGCTTAAAGTTTTCAACAACAAGCATATTTGAATTGTTTATTAACATATATCAGGTAAATTTTTCTTAACCATTCAGTCGTACAAGGCACAATGCGCATTGGCACGGAATAGCTGACCCATCAACTTTAAAGGGATACCTTATATATTTATGACGTAATAGTGCAGTCAACAAGGTACACTAAGGTGAGCCCCATTCATTTTAACATCTAGATATCCAGTTACTGTCGCGATACCATGGATTTAATCATGAATGAATATATTGTAATTTTTTCCGAAGTTATCTTGTTTCCAGTTAATTTAACTAATTCAGAAATGTGCACGTTGGTCTGTTTGACCAAAATGGATATTTGTAGAGATAAAACGAACAATATTTCTTCTACAATCTAACAATTATGATTGTTCTCTTTGTTTCTTTAAGGCAAAGAACCCCTTAATATATTCATGTGCATCTTAAAATGAAAGTCGATGACCAAATACATTGTAAACATATAAATTTCGAAGGATGGTTCTTTTCCTTTAAGCTATGCAACCACAGTAAAACATTTTACCTTCTACATTAAAGGAAATTGTATACTTTAAAGTAATTATTATAGAATTAGGAAATTCCAAAAAATTCAATGGCAACATGAACTTTTTGCTGAACTATATAATTTAGTTGATATACATGTAGAAGTGGTTTTCTGAAATTAATATGAAAATAACAGGCACAAAATTTAACATTCAAAATAAATGAATAATTAAAAATGCACCTACCTTCAGATGAAATGAGGAATATGAGTATCAGCTGTACTGTCCAAATAGAACGCTGTACCAGTAGATAATACAATTCCATTGTAAAAATCTCCACCTTTCACATTAAGTTCTGTTAACTCAAATATGTTTAGTTTCCGTGATAGAAAATGTAATCTACTCCATCTGTAATAGCACACATTGGAATAGTTAAAACAGATAGTTGTCCATTCTTTCCTATAGATCAAACTTAATTCAGTCCGACATTTACTCTGTAGGGTCTTGTAACGAATAACGATCGCTGTAGATGTTCATAAAAAGTAATCCGGACAGCATAAATGGTCTGAGATCATTTGTTCCTACTTTACAAGACGCAAACTATACTTTCACTACAAGAGATCACTTTGGACATTGTATCTGTCAGTTAACAACTTCACTTCGAATCGATACTAATTTTTCACAGAAATGTGAATATTCCTCTGAGGATGTTTTTGTTAACACATCTCTAATAGTGATTCCTCATTAATCCTCTCTGCTTTCTAATTGTTCTTTCACACATCAACTTCAAAATCAATTAATTTACATCAATATTAATAAAGTTTCCAATTAATTCTATTCCTAACCAATGCCTACAAAAGTTCTGGATAAAGTGACAATATTTATCTCTTTAATGTAACTCGATCGCTGACATCTACATCCATTCACTTCAAATCTTTTAAAAGTAAACACACCATTTGCACACTTGGTCTGGTGATTAAGTAGTCGTTCTGAAATATTAATATAAAAGTGAAAAATATAAATTGATTTTGTAGAAAAATATTATTTGCTGATCATGAATTCCGTGCTGAAGACAGCTCCTGTTTGTTAAGTTAATTAGCGAAACTGAACACCGTAAGTGTTTTATTTGCACAACATTTAAACCATTCAGATATTTAAGTATTATAAATAAAGGACGTTACCCCAGGTGGGTTTTAATTAGCTACTTAATATAGAAGAAAATACTCACATGCGCTTGAATAATTGTACATCATTAGAAATGAAAATATTTCAACTATTATGCTGTGCCATGCTTCTATTTTAATGTACATTGGAAATCAATTAGAATACTATGTTTTGATATATTGAAATACAGGTGCTAACTTAATTTGTTGTTAATATTATGGTTGTTTCTTTCGAATTTTATAGTGAATATGATGCCTCATCTTGTTATTGACAATCTGCAAATTAGGTTTTTTATTGGGAGTTATTTCCCTTGGTAGGAAAAGCCAGTTCCCTGCCCCTGCAAATACAAATTACCAGTAGAATGGAAAAACTAACTTTTCAAACAGTCTTCTTATAATTTTGGCAAACAGAGTTCAGTATGTAGTAAAGTCTATGTGTTAAAGCAAATCGTGGTTTTAAATGTTTTTCCTTGGTCTTGCGTCGACAGGGACCGAGTTTTCAAATGATCTTTTGATTACAACTATTGAAGTATAAAATGATATAGCGCATTGATACCGTTATAACGTAAAGTTACAGGGATCGGGATGTCAACCAGGCTTGCCCATCAAAATTTATTTCTTAAACATTGGAAGAATTAAAGATGCATCTCGAAAGAAAAATAATTAAAATCATTTCCGGCACTTCGAGAGCCTAAATGCAGGTTCAAAATGTATTAAAATGGAATTAATTTGTTTGAATTGCTTTACGTAACCAAAGTCTTCCTCTACTCCCATAGAATTATTGTTGAGTTTTAAGGGTGTTAAATGAAAGGTTCCCTTACATGACTAAAGTATGGAACAGTTTTGTTTTTTGTTTCATTCTTTTGAGATTGAAATTAGAAATCATTTTATGTACATGTGTTTTCTTTTTCTAATCCTTGGCATTAAAAAACTTTATATAGAATAAGAGTTTAAAATTCGTAAATAATACACATGTAACAAGTACCTCTTGCAGTCATCAAATCATCAAACAATTAATATACTGAATAAATAACGGTTTTAGGCCTTTATAACATTTATGAAATCTTATATGATGCAATTATAAATTTGACACCTAAAATATTTAATATTTCTAAAGTAAAATGTCATTACCACGAGGCTGTTAATTTAAAAAGTGTACCACGTTTTGAAAGGCTTTGAGAGAACAACAAACATATAAAATTTGATAGTGTCATGCAGTTCACAGTTTTTGTCTTCTTTCAGTTACACTAAGAAATCCTGTTACAGCCTTCTAAAAGAAACATAATTTTTAAAAGTAAGTAATAATTTTAACAGTATATATAACAATCACAATGTGCAATGTGTAGTAAAATCGTTTTTGAATCTGGCTGACTCTATCACTTTAGTTGCATGAAGACACAAACTTCTAAATAATTAATTGATGTGGAAAACGTTGAACTCCTACACTGTACAATCAGGCAATGATCCCAGAAACACTTTGTTTTTCAGAGAACAGGATCATGGTGTAATATTGAAATGGTAAACCATCGTTTTCCCTTGTGCGCTATAAACCTTGTAATTCGAGTCAACGCGAATACGATTTCTGTGAAAGACATTCATTAAACGCAATTTAAGTTTCTTCGGTAAGTATACAATATCTATAAAAATGTAACTAAATTGTTGGATTTATGACATTCAGATGGTAAAATATACTTATTTCAAGACTATATTTTGTATAAATAAATTTATTGTTCTCCTGCACCACAGACAAGCCTTACATGTAGTTGCACTGAGTAAAAACAGCAAAATGTGTTTTTACTTCCAACATATTGGGCTATTCAGTGACAAAATGTGCATTTTTATGTTCACAATCACCCATCAGATGTAGTGTAATTTCGTAATAATGATTCAAGTTAGGGTCATTTCGTAATAATGAATCAGTTACCGTCATCACATTTCACAACATACTGACTATAATGCCGTAAATGGTGACCTGCACGCGTGCAAGTACTATCTATATCAGTATTTAAAATGACAACCTCCAAGAACTCTTGGATGTTACATTAGTTAGTACATGGAGGTATTATAGTCACTATAATATCTCCATCGTTAATAGTTGTTTGCAACAGACATATTTGAAATCAAATCAAAAACTACAATTACGAAGTTATTTTTATCTCTGATTCATTAATTATAATTTAAATAAATTGGATCTTATAAAGTCATTGAAACCTCTAAGCCTGTAAGTTGTTTAAGTCCTTGTTGCAACCCAGACCGAGACTCCACAACAATCTTAAAATAAATCTTATTGTGATCAAATCAATTTATATCTTCTTATGGGATTTCTGTGGTTCCATTTAATAAGTAGAAAATCCGCTTATGCCATATTTTACAACACTTCATTAGACGGAGAAAGTTAAACCCCATTGTTTTCATACGTGTCATCATTTTATTTAATTCTTAACCATAATATTCGGTTATGCTGTATGATGTACGTATCAAAATACATAAAAATCAACGTTATCGACTACAACAGCATGAATTTATTGATTTATATACTTCGAATGAGCTCATTAACATTCTTATGTTATAATAACTGAAAAGCAAGCACCTTAATATGAAAACCTTTGGGGGAAAAATGAGTAGAATTAGTTGTTTTCTCGTTTAAAATCTTTAAATGTACCACCTTAATTTTTAAGAGAAACATTAATGAGTAAATACCATTTGATCACGGAATTATGAATAATTTTGTTTTTGAAGATGGTGTTTTATTACGGAGGGAAACATTACATTTCATTTTTGAGAGAAAACTGTGCGTTATGGGTATAACTGCTCCGAAACACGACAATTTATAATAGCACTTAGAAAACTTTATGCCCTAGATGACCGAGATATCAATATTTATGTGGCTGTCCGATTCAACATAACACATAGTCTAATAAAAATGCATTCAACTCAGCCAAATATGGCAGTTAGATGCATTTCCGCCAATTTCAGCCATTTTTAGAACAGTGAAAAAAAGCGTTTTTGAATAATTCGATGTGTAAACAAGACAAACTCACTCACAAACTAAATGGAGTCCGGAGGACTTCATATAAAGTTTGTGAGTGAATCGGTCGAGTTTACACACCAATTAATTCCAAAACAAACAGCTTTTATTCCAATTATACTTATAACAAAAATTTCAAAATTTTTCAAAAATAATTGAAGTCTGAAATAACAGCGTTATTTTCTCAACTCAGAAATCCTATGCTATCATCTTTCATCGAAGTATGAACGCCACCGGAAGTCATGAAGTTGACCAATGAAAATTAGGCTTAACAGTCTAGAGGAATTATAACAAGATAAAGCTATGTGTATGAAACCAAAACATTTCTTGTTCAAAATGTACATGTATAAACATTTTCTTTTTCGAACAGCAATCAATATATATTGGTTTTGCACATCCCTCATTATGAATTTCAGATTTAAACGTGCAAAAGTGGTCAAAATAAATTAAAACAGCATAGTAATATTGTTTGACTTAATGTACTCTGGGGTAAAATTATTAGTACTTTATTCTTTCTAGTAATGATAGTTGGCATAATATACGAAAATTTTAAACATTTAAGGAAATTTAAGGTACTCACAAATTCATGATCAGCTTTATGCGTGAAATAAATACAGAGACTGAAAGCTCCATACCCCTATAATATAATTCAAGTACATTGTATGTTCAAAGATAGAAGAAAGTTAAGCAATTATAAATTATCAAATGCATAAGAGATGCTCTGGCACGTAAGCTTTCATATTTAAAATGTCAGCCAATCAAAATGACAAAATGGACGAGACATCACGTGTTTACATTAGCATCATATCACGATCAATATTAGCGGTAGCTTTTCTCCAAATCGTCCCACTGCGTAACGGTTTCGATTTTCTAAACCTTTTTCTATTCAAAGTACATACTTAGAATCTTGATTTTGAAAACTACTTTTTTACCTATTGTACCTTTGAAGGACCGGATCATGTCTTACAAATGTACGGCATAGCGTTATAATAAGGACAATGGTGTTTCATCATTTAAAGTATTCTGTAGGAAATGTGGTGCAGTTTCTGCACTTAATCATATTATTATCGCATTTTCAGATATTTTTAATTTGCTACTGACTGCAATTTAGCAAATGATTGGGACATTTTTGGACATGAATAAGACTGTCCGATAAACCAGTGTTTTATTTTAACAGAACCTACAAATTTAAAGTTGCTAAGACAAATAATTGACTTAGTTTAAGTGCCGTTAGATCAGGTAATGGTTATACCAAAAGTTTGTTTCTCCCGACATTAAACATATCGTTTTCTTTTTATCAATCTCAGCAGTACCATGTATTTTTAAAGTCATTTTAGTGACGTACAGAAGCTGGAATCGTCTATCATTTGTAAGCGACTGATGAATCATTCGATTTGCGAACAGAGATTTTGTAATTGCAAAGTGCTGATGCAACGCGCATCCTACGTGTAAAAGGCTATCATGATTAATAGTACAAAAGGAATCAACTTGTACACCATACATTCACCACGATTCCCTTATATGATGTTCTGAAATCTTTGTAACAATATGTATATGCACATACCTTATATGAGCAGCATGCACTTCTGCTATCCAAGTTTCACGTTTAATTGAATGTGATTTCATAAAACAATAAGATTAAAATCGAATTCTCTTAAAAATGTACATTTGTATTAATGGGCACTTGAAATGTATTTGTTAAAAATTATTGACGTGAAAAATATGATAATTTATTTATTTCGTCCAATATGCTGCACATTTAAAATGTCAATATTATGGACTTCATATTTGTCATTTCTTTGTCTTTGCTTTATCAGCATTATGCCATAACCATTTTAATAACAAGTTACATTTAGGTTTTAAGGCTCTCCACGAGGGAAATCTTTTGTATTTAACCATTTAATTTTTCATAAAAAAGATTTTTATCACGTATGGTAATTATATAACAATTGATAGCTGAAATTTGTGGTAAAATGGTAGAAATCCTGTAGGAGCTTTATACTCGATCATTAAAATAACTTGTTTTTTCAACATATTACACTGAAGAAAGAAATACTAATTAATACAAGGAAAACGAAATTACTCTCATTGAATTGTTAAAACTAACAAATCTAATAGCTTGGATGTAAGGACACAATGAACACGAAAAGTGCAAAGTAGTAGTCAATGTGCTTTTAAAAAGGAATATGGTATGTTGGTGTCTGTTGGCGTAAAGGAGGAGGAATGATAGCAGCCCTAAAATAATGAAAAATTATACACCCTGTAATTAGTTTTATTGTGAAATGAGTAAGTTAACATAATCTGGTCAATTTAGAGTACAAACTTCAATTAGTATATAATGTAATGTCATAAATGATTTTTATGGTACAAGTGGCAAATTTCACGAAGAATGTTCGTTTTCTGCATAGGTTTTTGGTAAAAATAAATACGAGCAAGTCTTACCAAAATAGATATTTGAATATTAAGACTATCGTTGGAAAATACATCTTTCAGCCAAATATCTTGTTGAGTAATATTGTTGCTCGTATCTAAACATTATTAGAAGATGCACATTTTGCGCTTTTTCATTTTTTTCTCAAAAGGCACAAAATTTCAGGAGCCGAAGCATACATCCTTTTGAAAGAAAAAAAAATGATGAAATTCCTATTAGTGTTCACCAGAGTAATGTCTGATGATTATCAGCAGGATAATAATTGATAGACTTATAACAGTTTATGGTTTCCGAATTCGAGAGGCCAAAAAGTGACATTGTCATACCTTCTCCTTTGAAAGAAAAGGTATACCATACTTTTATCAGTTGATTATACATATCGCTTTAAAACTTATACCAGCTATCATCATGAACTAATAGACCGTTATGATGTGTCCATCTCCACCAGTGTGAAAACAGACTTTTTCCCCATCATTATAGGCTTCTATTTCCGTTTCCGTATGTGACCTACCAGACATCACATGAGCAATTATTTGGGTATTGCTAGAATAGCAGATGACACTTACTCTACTGGTGAACCTGGTTCATGCTCCCTGTTTTCGGTTGAGTCTGAGTCGCTCATTATCTTAAATTTCGTGTTTTCATTTCCGTTTTCGTGTGTTGTGTGTGTTGTTTGTGGATGTTTTCTTTGCTTTGTCTCTGTTCCTGGATCTTCAGCTTGTCGAATGTCGTTCAAACTGCGATTTTCCCATGATTTTCTTCGAACAAAGGACGATACGTACTGTGACAGAGCCCATATACATTAATATATTACTCAAACAGCGATGCTGCTTTGCAAAGTGAGAGAACCAGCTGCAAGCTCTCGTGTGTTGTATGAGGTGTGACATGTACACTATATACCATATAAGCAGGGGAAGTTGATATATAGCTGGTACGATTTAGGAAATTTATTATTTCAAAACTAATATCCATCTTATCATAGATTCTGGTATTCAGATGACCGCTGTCATCGAATTCCAGGTAAACATTTAAAACTCTGAGGAATTTGTATCTGTAGTTTCTTTGATTTCTAATTCTTGATGATATATACGAGTATATTCAATCAAATCAGATTAATTTAGATATTTGATGGAAAGAATATCATCAATATAGGTGGTATTCTCTGATTTTTGTGTTTTTGTTAATGTTTGAAGACCTCCGACTCGTATAAATACAAAATAAATCTGCAAGTAAAGGAGCACATTTGTTTCCTATTGGAATAAAGATGATCTGTTGAAACATTCTATCCCAATATATATTGTCAACCAGAAACTCCAGCATAGTGACCACTTGTTCGTCGAGTTGACGTATCAAGAAAAAACAAGACAAGTTCTCATTTCCTGGCCCATATGAAAGTACCATTTGATTAACTGAATGTAAAAAGACAGTAAAAAGAATGATTATTAAAATCATGTTTTATAAGTCTTTTTCTTACTTTAATTTCCAATGAAAATGTTGTTCTTGTTAATTACAATCCTTCACCAGATGAAGACTGGGGAGATACAAAAATACACCCTCCAACATCCCCACGAACATATACTGCTGATTAACAGATCAACAATGCTATCATTATGTGTATAAATGATTAAATGGCAGTTTTCGCCATTTACAAAAATGACAACTTACAAACTATTGGTTCGAATAATGATAATTAGCGATTACACATCAATAACGATCGATTTTAGTTATCAGAACCCTCTCAGATTCATAAAAAAAACCTTCAATGTACATTAGATTAAATTACATGCTTCTAATTAAACATTTATCAATAAGATAAAACAAGTTATGATATATTCGATACTGATTTCGATTAATCAGGTGTGCACATTGTAATAACTTATTAATCGTCAACAATGCCAGGGGCCAAAAGTTTGGAAGACCATAACTGTTACAAAATATTTGAAAAGCGAGCATATGCCAAAATGACCGAAATAGTAAAACTCTTCTGACAAAAGTCCAGTTGACACCAAAAGACATAAAAATTGCTTGGATAGTTTGAATCTCCCCATTGAAAATACTAAGGTACTATTTTATTTTTAAAAAGCCATTTATTAGCAGTACATCGGGGAAAATTTCATTAAAATGAATGAAATGTAAAGAGATGAGATATTAAGACAAGCTGTAAATGGATCTTTGTTTCATTGATGATGCTTCTCTGTAAGCATTGCGTTTGTGTGACTTATCTAGAATGTGACAATCATTATTTTACAAGTACATGTATACGTTTGTGTGACTTTCATTTCAGAGGTTAACCCACTCCGATAGTCAACACTTCGGTGCTGACCTGATTCATCAAACTAAATTTGTCGTTCAAAATTTTGAAATTGTCGAAAACACTAAGGTTTTTCTACCCCAAGGCATA
>JAOXYH010037870.1:0-11550 GCA_028566455.1 Botula fusca | reverse complement strand
AACTGACCGCCACGATATAGCTGAAATACTGCTGAAAGTGGCGTTAAACCCCATTCAATCAATCAATCAATCCAAAAGTTATTTAAATTATACAGACATTTTTGGAAAAGACATCCTTCAGCTAATTATCTTATTGGACAAGTCTCATAGCTAAATGGTAATTAGAAGATGTCAAAAAGATGCTATTTCTGCACCAATTTGTACTAATTGTACTATTTTTAAACCTTAACCATACTAGTATATGGAAGCAAAAAAGGAAAATAGTTTTTATCAATATTTATAGAATAATGTCTAATGATTATCTTCAAAATGATAATTGAAGCATTTGTTTTGCTCGTCATTACATTTTCTTTTTCTTCAAATTGGCAATGGTCTAAATAATTCTTTACAAATTCCAGATACTTTCAAATTTAACGTGTTTAAATTCCCCAAAGTTTATTAAAAGTATGGAGTAATCTCCCTCATGCAAACCTCCGTTGGTAGATGGTTTTGGCTTCCTATTTCGGTCATTTTAGCATGTCCTCGCTTTAATAAAATTTTCGATAACAATTGTGGTCTTTCAATGTTTTGGTCCCTAGCATCCCTGACGAGTAATTGATTTACGAAATGTGCACATCCGGTGCATCAAAATCGGCATGAAACGTATCACACTTTGTTCTAAACCCTTAAGGAAATAAACAGGATACAAAGCCGAAAAATATCGAATCCGTGCTTAATGTGGATGTGGAAATTGGTAGATTTGGAAAAATTGCATATTTTTAAATAAGAAGTGAAGAGTTTGTTCATCTATCTAATCTTTGTGCATGAACTTGAATCTAAAAATGCTGAAAAATAATTATTAATAGCTATAATATTTTGAAACCGTTCATGCGAAATTGAAGGTATCATATACAGACACTGAAAACTATTAATACAGTTTAAGAATATTTGAAATAATGTGTCATTATTTCTTGCAGAAAAAGGTGACCGATAGCCAAATGGAAACGATAGTTCAAATGGCAATGGGAGCTGATTTGGACTGGCAAACTGTTAAACCAAAGTGCAAGAACATTCCACCTGTTTCGCATCTGGAAGTCGAATTGGACTGGCAATCTGTAAAACCAAAGTGCAAGAACATTCCACCTCTTTGTCATCTTGGAAAAATCTCCTAGAACACCAGTACAGCGTATCCGTTCTGGAGGCAAGCAGACTGGCTACCATGTTTTAATCTAAGGAAAAGCAAAAACAAACTACTTTGGATTTCACTTTGATGAATGAGGAGAATGTATATTAAACTTTTTTCAGCTTATGTGACAAAAAATCAAATCATGCGATATCATTTCACAAACTGCTCTTAAAATATCATCATGTAGCATAGTATTATCCTTGCAACCTCCATCCATTATCACACATTGTACATAATGCATTTACATTCAAAGCATTGTATATATATATCGTTTATATCTTTGCAGTTTGTGGATTGTCCTTTCATTTTCATGAATGAATATGTTTGTGTTTCGTTTAAGTGGGAAGTTTGTCTTACGTTTACATAATTATGAAACTCTGTAACGTAAATCAATGTATCACGTGTACTACTTCTCTTTGAAACGTCTGAAGAATATCACAGACTTGTACTTTTCTTTAGTACTATTTAAGTAGTAATTGCAACATGTACTAATACCATCTTTTTCTGAAGACATTTCAGGAACACATACATGCACTAGCCATAATATAAAGAATACATAATTTTAAAGAACTCCATTTTTTACTGAGCAAGAGTGAAAGTGGAGTACATTTTTCGTAGATCTTATGTGCCACTCATAATGGTAAATTAAAAACCAAACGAAATATAAAATCACATGTAAGTTTTCTGAAGGAAGCCTGAAAGTGAATTTCGATTTTTATCCATATTTTGATTGGAATTTTATTGAACCTTTTACTGAATTTTGTCAATATAACTTTATATTTGCAGTTAATTGTTGTCCGAGATTGATGATGTCAGGTTAATTCTTGTCCTAGTTTTCCTATTTTAGAGGATTGGATATTTTAAAACTCAGTCTCACTGTATATTTCAACACTAACATAAAATTATGATTTTTGAAAATTTTAGCCCATTTCATTTTCAGGACGTCAGGTCTAGAGGGAGGTATGTCCCAGAGAAAAAATTCCTTTAAAATCGTAATATGTTTCTTTTAGGCTATTTCATACGGCATACCAAACCTCCAACTTATATGACAACTTTTAAAGAGGTTGTCATATAAGTTGGATGTTTGGTATGCGGTAAATTAAAACCTAGTTTAACCCACCGTTTTCATTTGAAAATGCCCTTACCAAGTCAGGATTTGACAGCTTTCTGCAAATCGTTCTGTAGATTTCTCTATCTTGTCAGTTTAATCGATTTTAGTCTATTGGATGTATCCCTTGGTGTTCAGTATTTTGTGTGTATGAAGTTATATATTTTTCTCTTTAGTTCATCAGCGGAAAATGCCAGGTTAAAGTTTTCTCCATTCTGTAATTATCTAGGAAAATGAAAGCAAACTTTATCCAAATAATTCACAGCATGTATACTATGGAATTATTTTCTCTTACGCTTTCAACAAACAATCTGCAAAACAAACATATTTCTTCAACGTCGAAATATTATCTTATAATATTGATTTATTATCTAACCATGAGAGATTATCTCATAATTGGGAGATAATTTCTCATAATTATGAGACAATCAGCCATTATTACGAGATATTATCTCAAAATTATTAGCAGCAATACGCCTCCATATGAAAACAAGAGCTTTAACAACGATTATTACTCTTCAAGTAAGAATCTCTCATTTGCATTGCTAATCATTGCTAATTTCTAAATTTTATTCATGCATTTTTTGTTACAACTGACTTTATCGTAACTGTAATGTGGAATCGCATTTAACAAGGCTAGCCATGTAATATGCTGTATGGATGGGGATTAATGTTTTTGTCATCGTTCTACGTGTCGTATTGGCGGGGATTCATTTTGGTCATATGATTAAACCTTCAGAGTAATAGTAACAATGATACTGTGATATCCAGGTTATATGCAAACATGTGTCTGATGGTTCGCAGATGTAATGTACTCCCCTACGAGTCGTACATTATGCCGTCTTACCATCGGACATATAATGTCATACAACATGGATATCACAATATTATTGTAAATATATCCCGATTGCTTCCTCAATAATCACTGGGTCAAACTTTAACAAAAGGAAAAGATAATTTGTCGTAGATGGAAGGACCTATCAAATTAAAAATGATTTGATGTCGACTATGCACCTGCACTTGTCATTGTAAATAACCCATGTGTTTTTGTTGTGGTTTTTTTAAGTATTACTTGTCATGACATTTTTGTTATTTTGTTCCAGTATTCATATAGTGTGAAATCGGATAGAACACAGTCTTCGATTACAATCCAACCCACACTGTTTATCATTCACAGAATAAATAATATACTGTCCCTTCTTGATAAATTTGTAGAACAAATACAGTAATACAACATTCAAAAATCAATGCCATGCTCTAGCAGTACATAAATGTTCTACACACAATTTACATAGAAGTATAATCTCTGCAGGAGCCACACTTTCTTCATAATATAAAATTAAAGGTGTTTAAAAGAGTAAACAGATAATACAGCCAGCTTCATAAAAATTGTATTTGTTTTATTTTTTGGATATTTCTCTCCAGAGTCTCCTCATAGCAATAACATGTAACAAGTAAAGTACTTTATAATATGATTCATTTTAACGTTCTTCTTCACTTCAATTTATACAATTATCGGAAAAGAAAAAAAAACCTGGATTTGCTCTTACAAAATGCCATGGATTTTGTTTTGCTCAGTAACACAATGTCTCTTGCCATTTTCTCAAAGGTCTTACTGCAAATGATAATTAAGAGAAATATTTCAAAATTAATTAGGTCCTTAAAAGCTATTTGAAAGTTTTCTTACATTATTTACCCATGTATTGTGAAAAGAAAATCGGAAGGGAAAGTTTCAGCGTGTCATATCTATAAAACAAGCGCATGAACATATATACATGTAGCACTAGAGTGCCAACACTGACATATTTCCTATTTTCCAAGACTGAAAGGGCAATGGGTCATAAAAGTATAACTATAACCATTTTCGAACTCGAACAAGAGGTCGTCAATATGAAGCTTCAGTATAAATTTGGAAAAAAAATAATTCGAAATAAAAATGCTAGAGCTCTAACAGCGACGGACGAACTGATAGAGACCCAGCATTTCTATATCACATCATATTTATAATTGCATTCATTGGAAAATCTGATGTGAGTCTCTTTGCATTGCTGGAGATTGAATACATCGTAATCTTTCATTCGCAATATTATATGCATGCATACATTTCCGAATTTACAGTAAAATTATTGCCTTCATATACTTTTAACCTTTTTATT
This sequence comes from Botula fusca, assembly GCA_028566455.1. Lineage (NCBI taxonomy): Eukaryota > Metazoa > Mollusca > Bivalvia > Mytilida > Modiolidae > Botula > Botula fusca. Next base: position 7,121 of record JAOXYH010037870.1, on the reverse strand, counting down.
CAACTTCAATGTGCAGTTATTGTTGTAAATAAAATGTCTGTTTCATTGACTTTTGTTGGAAGCCCTAACAGTAATAAGCACTTTTATGAATAGTTTCCAGCGTTTCAACTATTAAAAGTGTCATCACACATCGACAGAATATACCATCGATCTGCGTCATCCTTCGTGTCATAGTGAACACCATATGCAAAGGATTCTAATGCTATATAAGCATAAGAAAGCTTGATTATCCTACTCTCGGAGTTTTTGCTTTTCTTTTCTTTTTTTATGCATTGTGCACCAACTAGCATCTTATTTAAAATACATTGAATAATTGATTGATTGAATGGTGTTTAACACCACTATCAGCAGTATTTCAACTATATTGTGGCCGTCAGTTTTAGTGGTGGAGGAAGCGGTAAAACACTGTATACAACAGCATACACAACAAAATTCAACCATGAGTATTTTTTCATTCAATAAGATTGGTGCTAAGAAGGATAATGAAATCAATAAACAAGATAAAAGACAAAATAGTACCTTACCATAATGGCAACCAGTTCAAAGATCAATTATAGACCTAGATTCCCTTGGACCAGATCATCATCTTTATAGTATTTCACAACAGATTTCATATTATGATGTCATAAAAAGCCCAAGAAAAAACATGATCTTGTGCAAGACTACACAATAAATCAACAAGCCTTAGGAAAAAGAAAATACACATTAAAAGATTTACGAAGAGCGAGAATAGTGAAAAGTTAAAGCTGTAATCAATCTTCTTTTGAGTCTATGACCTGAGGACAGAATCATTTTTATGTGCAAAAAAATACAACGTTTAGAGACTTTTCAACAACACTCTAACTGTTTAACTGACAAATGAGTTTGTTCATGGGATGGTAAGTTTAGGAGGACAATTTTAATAATTGTTATTTTATAGATAATATTTCAAGAAGACTGGGATGTAAAAAGATGTCTACAGCTGGCTTAAAACTTCCGTAATAAAACTATCAAAATAATAAAATTTTGTAACACTATCTAGTAATGATGCAGTAATTCTTTGTAATGCATACATTTCTCGTTCATTGAAGTCGTTGCCATCATTTACTCGCAAGATGAACTAACCGGGAAATGTAAACTCCATTGGAAGGAGCTTTGAAAAACGAAAAGGAAAATGTACAATGTGGAACGAGAAATCGTCTCTCTTTTCATATATTTTAGTATTGTCGTTTGAAATATTTAAGTACTGATCATGAAAAGACATCTTTTGCTATTAGCTTTAAATTAATTCGAAATAAATTGACCACGGTAAATCGACAAATCACCATAATTGATGTCAGTGATATCCAAATGGCGGTAACTATTATTAAAACAAAGTGTAATGCATTTTATTCTGATCTTGATGCATCGTATGTGCACATTTCGTAAATAAATTACTTGTCAGCGATGCTATGGACCAAAACTTTGGAATTCCAAAAAAAAAGAAGAAAAAAAGTATTGCGATGAGAAGCCCAAATCTGGTTACTGACCAAAGAGACGAATTGAAATATTTAATGAGAAAAGAAATTTCTCAAATAATTCCGGGTGTCCCAAATCAAACGAATTACATTGTTCACGGCGTCGAGGTAGGTGATACTATTCTTGTGTAACACAAATGCTGCCTTTAAACCCACACAAAGCAGAGTTTTTAAGACAAGAAATTTATTACATGCTAAAAAATGCTGTCAAAAAACACAGTAGCCGCAAATGGAGTTTGCCATTCGTTCTTGTGCTAAATCGGGAAACACGAACAGTTTTTGTACTGATTTTTAGGAAGGTGAATTCGAGAAAAAACACGAATACTGTCCTATTCCTGGGATAGATCATTGTATCGATAGGATAGGATATGCAATGTAAGCAAATATGACCTTTTGAAAGACTACTGGTAAGTTTTTCTAACGAGTATAGCAAAAGAAATTTCAGCATTTGTTACTCCTTTTGGCTTTTATCAATACAGAGTTATTCTTTTTAAAATGAAAAATTTTCAAGCTAAATTTAAGCATTTCAGTTATTTCTTTTTTTAAAAGGCTGTAAATGATATCTAGACGATGTAATTTTTTATAGTGATAGTTGGAAAAGACTTTCAAAAACTAAATTAACAATAAATTTGGTTACAAGTGAGTTAGGTCATACTTCTATATAGCATTTTGGGCATGTTGTGGGACAAGGTCAGATTAAACCAGTAATGGTCAAGGTGGAGGCAGTTTTGAACTTTCCCAACCCTACAAGTAAAAAGAATTAATTTGATATCTTGGTATGGTGGTATGAAAATTATTATGTCCACATTTTTCAACTATTACCACCGCTCTTACTTATTTATTAAGAAAAGATGTTACATTTTCTTAGACAGAATCATGTCAACATGCTTTTGACAAAATTAAGGCTATACTTACTAGTATCCTCTTCTTGCAGGTCCAGGCTAGCCGTAGATGCTAGTGATGAGTAGATGGTAGTGTATACGAGTATGAGCAGTTAGATCTGCCGATTTGTTTTTTTTCCCAAAACTTTGACAAACATCAAGTCGTGCTTTGTTATTATCTTTGCAGCATTTTAATGTGTATTTAGGTTCTACTGTTCAACCATTTGTAAGGTTTAGTAATCACAATCCCCTCACTTTTATAAATAAAACGCAAAAAAAATCAGCGACTAATGAGATGGGCTTGATGTTGAAAGAATATAATCGGATTATTAAGCATATTAAAGGCAAAGATAATGTTATAGCCGGTGCTTTGTCTAGAACTTTATAAGATCAATGCAAATACATTTGTAATTGAAAAAGTTTGTATCCAAACTTTTTGTCTTTCAAAGAGGGGAGGCGTTACGTATATGTATTTGCTGTTTTATGTTCAGTATATATATTGGATTTAGATTATATTTTATTGAAAATATAAGGAGCAGCGGAACAGATGTTAGCCAGTATGAAATATTGAATTTAATAGAATACTGTGAATTTATTATTATTCATGGGATATAAATTTTCGTGGATTTCATGGGTAAAGGGGAACCACGAATTTAGGAATCCAACGAACTGCATATTAGCAGTTTACTTGAAACTAAGAAAAGCAAAACCCCGAAATTAAGTATCATCGAAAGCCCATATTTCCTTGAAGAAAGAAAACTGGTATCCGCGAAAATAAATGAATCCACTGTATTATAGTTATAGTTTGTATAATACAGGTATTGTCAGTATTTTAACTTGCACTACAAGTTTACAGCATTTAAATTGGCTGTCTATCTGTACTCTTAATCTCATTCCAAACGTTCTGATCATGGCCACTGAAAAGTAGATAACAGTCATACTTCTATATTCCAGTGTAATCTAGCAAGGCAAAAAGTCAGTTTTCCAATTTAGATTGGTAATTTAGCACCGCAAAAAAGTCAGTTTCCAATTAAGTCTCAAGATACAGAATTTATGGTATAATTTTATTAATATTTTTTAGTTATGTATTTGGCGATAGGAGTGGCATCGGGCATGGGATTTGTATTTTCCATATGCATCATTATTTATGTTGGTAAAAGGTATGTGATATATATACAATATATATTGAGAATATTGGCGGTATCAATGCATCAGCACGTGGACGTTTGAATATGGAACTTGATACCTGTCGCACAAAACCATTACAATTTGATCTTCCTTCAAACTACAATAAATAATTTACAAAGATGGGAAATGTATAGAAGATACCAAAACCATTGTTCAAGCTCGTATATTAGAAAGAACACCTAGAGCATGAAAGGACAAAACTACAAACACGACAAACTGATAAATTATATTAAAACAACGCAAAACAGAAAACTAAAAAGAGTGCAATCCACTTCAAACTCAACCGTCATCCCCACCTCTGTTTATTCCTCATGGACGTAATTTGAATGAGCATACCCCAAACGGCAAGAAAATATATTCCAACGATAACAGTTAAAATATTACTGAGTTACATTAATTACACGAGTTTCAAACAACATTAATTCTTCAATATTTCAGATGTAAATCACGAAAAACAGAATTTAAAACAGTTCGATATCCAACAAATGTCGGAAATCCGATACTCCAATACCAAACGGACACTCCAAGTAATCAAGCATCGTCAGAGCAGGAAGTATTATATGAAATTCCTTGTGATGCCCAAGAATCACCATTTCGTGCAACACAACGAATCTTACACCAGAACTATGTGATTGGAAAAGACGGTTTTCCAACAAATTCATGGAGACGGAAGAAATCGGAGAGGGATCAGAACAATCAACAAAGGAATCGACAACCAGAAATAAGACATATCTTTCCGTATAACGAAAGATCGTATGGAGATACAAGCTACATCATTCATAACGTTCGTGCACAGTGTCACACAAACTGTAACCAACAAGGTCAACCTATTGATATTACATATACGGGAAGTTTAGATACGAGGCTGCGTAAACCACCACAAAGTCGAAACAATGATGTTAGATTATCAGATACCTACAGTTTACCAGAACAGGGTAGAAAGCTTAGCGAACCAGTCCTTCATGTCGACACAAGTGACTTATACGCATGCGTTGAGAAAGCAATGCACAGCGTTGATGAAGACTATTATGACAACAAAGAACCAAATATTCGTGTTACTGTATGCTGATTTTCCTTTCGTATAGTTTTATGTTCTGTACATATTTTGCTTCATTTGCACGTAAATATAAATTAATAAAACAAAAAGTGCTTGGGGAAAAATTACATTTCGCGTACTTACTATTTCTGCATCCTTTTTTTATTGAAATAGTGTTATTCTATGGGGATGACCATCCATCGATCCATTAGTGTGTTCCACATCCACTTCAAAAGTACATTATAGATTTTAATCTTCTTCCATAGGAGGTGTAGTTGCGCATCATATATTTAGCTCGAGCGATTGGATATCTTAGTTGGAGATATACTCAGCCTTTAATACTGTAAACGTTTTATTGCAATTTTGCGGATTTTGAATTCATACATGTTAACTGGTATATATTTAACGGTTAAATTTCAGCAAAACTAACAATTTGTGAGGGCCAATTTTTGCAGCAAAATGAAAACAGCGGAAATTTGACAACCAGAAATACATGTATTAATATTTTTACGGTATGCGAGGTCGATTACTACTCCAAAAGTACACAACGTATCTTAACGAACTTGCATCACATGTTCAATGATAAGTGCAGTTGTGCCTCCTGTGTTTATTTCTGTCTTCAGGGTATTAGTTGAGTTCTAAGTTAGTAGATTACTTATGAGTATTAATATGCTGGATTAACATTCCTCTCCAAAAATTACAATAGGGATTTTAACCAAACGGTTTTCGTCTGGCTGGAAAGTGTAGTTTTGGTTCTGCATTAAGGTTCTTAAGGGGGAATTTAATCTTAAGGTTTGAATGGATATGTACTCTGTATTTTATGTTATAATTACTACTTCTAACAACAGACTTATTTCAGTTCTTACAGAAGACGTGCATCTCTATGGTCTCTGCATTGAGGGTTCATATAACAGGAATTTTAGATTTCATTGAAGTACCGAGGATATACTCTTCTAAACGTGTACAAGGGACCTCAACCGAACCAGAAGGTTAACGCAAATTATAGCAGTTAGTAATGCCATATTCGAGGACGCAAAAATGTGAAAACCTGGGAAAGCTTTGTATTTTGTAACAAATGAATTAATGGCTAAGTTTCAATAAAATACTGTAAGAGGTTACAGAGAAGTATACTATACAGAAAGAGGACAATTGACAACTCATCCAACAGATATCACTATTCCGTTGGGAAACCCGGCTAAAAATCCACATGCAAGGTTTATTATTTACTTGCAATTGAATTTTCTGCCAAGAAGGTCTTTGTTTTGTGTGAAATCACGTGAAATAAAATGAGCAAATAGGTCGAAGAAAGCTGTTAATATTTTCTGGAAAATGGCAGATAAGTATTTATCCGTGGCGTTAAAATCTTTTTTTTTTTCATTTTTTTAAAAAGGTATAACATAACTTTTCTATTAAGACTGAACTGGTTACCTTTCTGACAAGCCCGTACGGATAAATGTCTAGATTATTCAAGTATGCCTTGTACGTTTTATTATGAAAGCTATGATGAAGAAATCAACAAACTAAAGTAAATAGATTAAATAAAACACTGAAAAACACAAATGAACAGGAACATGACCAAGATAAAGGTACCATAATACGTGATATAGAAGGCAACACGGACAGACCAACCAAAAGGTTGAGGATTGTTGACCTCAGAAGGGTAAGATAAGTCCGTTGTACATGAGTTGTATTACTTAGATACAAACCATTGGGTATAGTTCCCAATAAAGATGTTGCAATAAAAAAAAGATGGAGAAGGGAAGGGGGTTCCGTAGTTGTAAATTAACTCGTAATGGAAACTTTAAAGTTTATTGAAGATCAATGAAGATGTCGAGGAATTTTGCTAAATAAGAATGTCTGCACCAGTCTTCTGTCGCGGAAGTCGCTATAGTTGATTAGAATTTTGAATTACAGTATAAATAATGAAGTATGCTTTTAAATACTTAGCATATCTATGCCACAATTCTCTTAGTAGAGAAGCTTACGTGAATGTATGTAATAACAAAGTAAAATTAAAAAACTGACGTAAATCCTGATGAATTCCTGGAGAATATGGATTGGGCCATAAAGTCTTACTTTTGGTATAGTCATCCGTGTCACATTGGATGCAACCTTAAAGATATATGGCCAGATGTCCAGCCAAACATTGAAATTAAGTGCTTCCAAGAAGATTGTACAGATTTAATATGTAGAAACCCTATAAAAATAGTTAATAAGAATAAGCCTGTCAATAGGAACCTTTTTCTCCGGGCTGAAAAGTTGTCCATCATGTTTTAATTCCACAACACAATTCAACAATACAAGCAACCATGAAAATTAAAGAGTTTTGCAAATACTTTTCTATTCATGTTGACATTCGTCCAAAAATCTTTACGGTGAAATAAAAACTCCAAAGATTTATCATGAAACACCACTTTTTACGTTTCATTTTCAGCTCTTATTCCGACCTTAACCTGAATATCCTCATTGTTTTGACAAGACAAAAACAAAACAAGACAAAAAAACAAAAACAAAAACAAA
>JAOXYH010037760.1:0-11550 GCA_028566455.1 Botula fusca | reverse complement strand
GGATGCATTCGACCCACGGCTGGGAGTGATACAATATCAGGTCAGTCAGTCATCTGCTAAAGGAAGGCAGTTCATAAGCCAAACAGACAGCGACCACGAAAGAACATGACATCTCTACTCGCGATGATATATTTAGTAATTTGTTTTAGATTTGATTTTCTTTCAATGAAACACCCTTTATTTTGCCCTCTTCAGTCTCCCCGGTGCACGATTAGTTTATTAAAAATAAGTAAATTACGAATATTCGTTCTATTGCACCTGAAAAGATTATAAACTTCCGTGTTCAACTGTAACTGGAAACGGTGCAGGCCATTTTCAGAACCCCCTTTTCTTCGTAAAATTTTAAAAATTACATAAAAATTGCCCGAAATTTTACCAAAATTGACCTTTTTTTTCTGTAACCCCCCTTTTTTTACCGGAACCCCCTTTTTTAAATTGTCTGGATCTGCGGCCGACCTGGTATAATTCTCCATGCTGAAGGACTATCATTTAAGTATGGGTCTTCTTGACATATTCTTTCCAACTGTTAAAAAGTCCCCGGTAGATTACCTTCAACAACACTCTAATTAGCTACCCAAACGGAAGCTGTAAGATTCTCACCTCTACTCAATAGGATAATTCTCACCTTTGGGTGATACCAGGGAAAGTCATCACTGGTAACTTGATGACAAAAACAATAATACAAGTCTGACAGCTACATAAACAATTTTTAGCAAGAGATAAGCTATCTGTAATAGGTTTTAAACTTCTCTCCAGAAATATCAAGAGATTCTGAAACAGATAACAAAGAAAAACAAACTTTATCCACCTATACTGCCGAATTACCAGAGTCTGATGCTTTCTGCAAATTTTACTGCTTTCAGGTATAAATATGCCATCATAAAATTCTTGGGCAAAATCATGCATGTTTTCTAACATAGAATTTAACTGAATGACATTCAAAATTTGAAGGGGGAAATACACAATCTGGAATGTCATGTGTAAATGCAGACCCAGTTTTGAGTAATAAATGCAGTTTTCTAACCACTGCATTTTGAATACAGTCATCTACCATAACATAGAACTCAAAAGGACCAGTCATTTTCTTTGATTTGACCAAAAATTGAGCATTATCAGTAACTTTAGCTAGATTCCTCTCCAAAATCATACTATGAGTTATTGAAAATTGGAAGATCACCTTGAAAAAATCACTTTCTCCACATCTTTGAGAGTTTCTGCATATTCATAAGTTCATCATATTGCCTCAAGATGCCAAAAATTTGTAAAAGCAAGTGCAGGTAAAAATGAAGAAATAAGAAGCAAAAACCATCTACGGAAAGAGCTTTGCATAAGGGAGACAACTCTGTAGTTTTATTAAATTTTGGGGAATTTAGTATCATTTCGGGCTAGTACAAGTCTGGTTATCCCAGTTTTAGCGGCAACTTGTTGCAAAAATTATGAACTAAACTGTTTGAAATGTAAACCCATTCCTGCTTAAAACACAGCAGTAATTTAACACAATTAAGGACACTGGGTCTACTTTTGACACACTACTACACAGCATACTTCTTGCAACCTACAGTTCAAACTGGCTAAATGCTTTAATTGAAAGAAGAAAATCTCTTCAAAGAAAATGTATGGAGAATGGACACAAAATTTATCAAAAGTTGACCATTTCAGCCAATTCCTCCCACATTCTAAAGGACGAAATGATTTCAATTTTGCCATGCAACAAAACTGACGGACTTCTCTAAAGAAAGTCAATCAAAAAACCTGAAAATGCAAAGCAGCTGTTGATCAATAAATTCAAGAAAATTAATTTCTTTCTTCTTCATTATTTTTTTCTTTATATAAATCAATGATAGAACAATAAGGCACACCTCTTCTACCTTGAATCTAAATTTATGGCATAGAACAAAATTGTGGGAAAATCGCAAAATGTAATTTCAGGTGCTGAGTAATTTGATCTTCCAATTAAAGTTCATTGGAATTACTGGCAAATGGCTAAAAATCCCTCAAAAATACATAAATCTGAACTTCAGAAGAAAATCACACAATAGAAGGCTTTCATTTAAAAAATTTCCCTGCAAAGTTTTTTCTCATGGCAAGTCAGCAATCTATATTACATTCCCTTGCTTCCAAATATTTCAGGAAAATGGCTTCTTTAATAGCAAGTCATTGCTTCAGATTTTTATTTGATTTGCTAGTCAATCAGTATTCAGTTCCTCTTGTTCTCTTGCATCACAATATGTTGCTTCTGTGCAATTTAATTTGCCCGAAAAGTTCTTTGCAATTTAATTTGCCTGAACAGTTCTGTGCAATTTATTTGCCTGAAAAGTTCTTTGCAATTTAATTTGCCTGAAAAGTTCTGTGCAATTTAATTTGCCAGAAAAGTTCTGCGCAATCTATCTGCCTGAAAAATTGTATTCTCAGAATTTTTTACATCACAAAATTGAGAATGGATAGACCTTGTTTACAATTAAGAACATGTGATGCCCATGAAAATATAGATTGTGACATTCTTAACAGACACGGCAGGCTGTTCATGTGCCTTCCAAATAGACCTTCCAATTTTATACACAGGGTCCATGACACTCACACATAAAGGTCTGGAATGAATGCTGCATTTTTTTCATCTAGAATTGGGTGACTGAGTGGTATCACTGCTTGCTAACTTCTACCTGTACAGATCAAAGTAGCCCATCATCTATGTGATAATGTGTCAAACATTTACTTGCCATCTGAAGATGGATAGTTAGCTGTTGTCACTCAAACTTTTTACTGCCATTTATAGCTGACTGCCAAAATATAGCTGAAAAAATTGCTGAAAGTCACTCAAGCATGAAATATAGGTCAAAATGATCCAATCATTGTACAACTGCTCAGGACAATGCGGGACGCATCCACTGATGAAGTTTCATTAATACACTATACTTAGTTCCAGAGAAATGGACTTTAACGCAGAACTTAACCAGAGTCACTCAAGCATGAAATGTAGGTCAAAATGATCCAATCACTGTACAACTGCTCAGGACTATGCAAGACGCATCCACTGATGAAGTTTCATTCATACACTATACTTAATTCCAGAGAAATGGACTTTAACGCAGAACTTAACCAGAGTCACTCAAGCATGAAATGTTGGTCAAAATGATCCAATCATTGTACGACTGCTCACGACTATGCAAGACGCATCCACTGATGAAGTTTCATTAATACACGCTGTTCGGACGTACGGACGTACCGGACGTACGGACGTACGGACGGACAAGGGTAACACTATATGCCCCTTCCACATTCGTGGGCGGGGCATAAAAATAAGAACAAAACATTTGTGGAGGTCCATCAATGCAAAAATTCAGTTCAGTCAGCTTAGAAGTATCAACAAGAAGAACTTTGTATGAATTCCCATGGGTTCCAATGCTAAACTATGTTCAGCTGTGTCGGCCATCTTGTTTTTCTGATTGGTAAAAAAATCCTAACTTTTGTAGAGGTCTATCCAATGACTATCAATGCCAAAATTCAGTTCTGTGGTCTAGTAATATCTGACAAGAACTGTGTATGAATCATAGGGTTCAATGTTAAACTATGTTTGGCTATGGCTGCCATTTTGTTTTTTCATTTAGACTTAGATTGGGATCTTCCTCGGAAGACATGTGTCGCCTGCCCCACCTTTCCCTTGTGAGGCTATGTGCATACATATCATTCCTACTTTATTATTACATGAAACATGACAAATAATATTCTAAATACTGTGAAATCTTCAAAAGAATGTTTGATTTGAATTTCAGAAATAAAAACATCAGAAACTATTCATACTCCAATGTTATGTCAAAGTTAAAATTACCTTAAAATGCATATTGATTTGCTAGCAAAAAAATTGAAAATTAAGAATGCAAACTGAACCATGCAAAGTTATAAATAATCAGGGAAGGGTGTTATTGAAGTTTAGTTGAGTTAAAATCTGTGGTAAAGAACAAAAAGAAAATTATAAAAAGTTGCCCTCTTCATTCAGCATCCTATATTATGTCTAACTTTGAATGACTGCAAAAAATGATTTGCTGGGAAAATAAAATATACGAGGGTTGTCCATAATGTTCGTGGACAATCTTCAGCATAAGTAGCATTTAAGGATAAAATTATGCACAAATGTATTTTCATTTAAAGCAAGTAATATTCAACGCTTCTGCCAAATTTCGACAAAATCAATTCAGAATAAGTCATATTTTTATCACATACAATATATACACATTGTCTTCATGTATTTGATCACACTATAAAATCCATTGTTATGTATGGTTCAGAGGTCTGGGGGTGTTTTAACCCTTTTAAAAAATCACTATCAGGTGAGAACATTTTGGCTGATCAAATGTTTCCTAAGTTAATCTCTGAAAAATTACATGTCAGGTTTTGTAAATTCATTTTAGGGGTCAATAAAAAAAACCACTAATTTTGCCGTTCTGTCGGAACTAGGGAGATTTCCAATTCATTTTGATATCGTTAAATCCCTAATCAGATACTGGTACAGACTAGAAAACCTTGGTTCATGTTTTCCATTGCTAAAAGATGCATATTTGGATTCAAAGTTACTTTATGAAACTAAGACTCCCTCTTGGTATGGTGCAATAAAAGTGTTGCACAAGAATATTGATGGAATATCTGAGCTAACTGGAGTAGGTCCCTTCAGTTTCAAACATTTGTACAAAAAACATATTTTTCAGTGGTATGAAAGTCAATGGAAAAAGCAAATGGAAAAACTCTCAAATGGCAAGCTATGTGTTTATAGTACTTTTAAAGCAAATTTTGGTTTTGAAAATTATTTGTTATTACTGAGATCATTAGAAAATAGACAAATATTGGCTAGACTGCGTATTTCTGAGCATAAATTAAGGACTGAGCAAGGTCGTTATCAGGATATTCCCCGACACAACAGATTATGCCTCAGGTGCACTTCAAATGAAGTAGATGACGAAAAACATTTTTTGTTTTCATGTACATCTTTCCCGGTAGAAAGAAATCTTATGTATAGAAAAGTAAGATCTATATGCCACAATTTTGATAATTTGGATCCTAGCCAAAAATTGATTTGGACTCTTAATTCAGAAGATACTGATATTTTATTAACTATTTGTGCTCTTGTTCAAAAAAGTAAAATATAGCTCACTTTTCTGCATAAGGCACGAGGATGACACGCCGAATAACTTTATCGGTTTACGGCGTGTCATTAAGCACTGCCCCTTGGTGCCTTTTGCAGTCAAGCGACCTTAAACTACTTTATATTGACCTTTTTTTTTTTTTTTTTTTTCAACTTCATCACTGATCGGTTGGCTGATCTGCATCGGGCACGAGGATGACCGGTGGCTTTATCAAGCTGGTCATTAAGCATCGTCCCTTGGTGCCTCTTGCAGATGGGCCATCAACACAAATTTTAAATTTGGAATCGATATCTGATCAGTTGTTAGTCCTCTAAAATCCATGTGAATATTATGTTACACTTTTACAGTTCAAACATTGCTGGGCTAAGTGTATCAAATTTTATTAATTTATTTTAAATATGTCTCTTCATGAGATGTGCACCTGTGGCAATAGCTTATATATTAACATACATATCATCATATACATGTAATTATCATACGTATGTCCACTGTAATGCAACTTATTTTGTTATATATAACAGTTACTTTTATTCTTCGATTGTGCTTGTTTTATATATATGTGTGTAACTATGCCCCTCGAGGGCCCATTTTATGGCAATAAAGTATCTTCTTCTTCATACTGACACTGGAGCACTGAGAAAAAAATTTTGACATCAGCTTTCAAACATGCTATTCTTAATTCCATTACTCAAAACACTTACAATGCTGTATAAAAAGAATAATTAACATTTAAAGTATGTGATTACATTTTTGTCGTCCTTTTAAAGAAAATGCAAGCTTGCTTATTTAAATTTTTTTTTTAAATTGCAGTTTCCTTTCATAATCGATCGACATTCAGGTTTCAAGCACCGTTAACTCTTTTGCGAATGGACTGCTTCCGAGATTTTCATCGGTTCAATTAACTCTTCCGCATGAAAACCCCGGATGAGAATATTCTTTTTTTGCTTTAATACTTATAAAAGGCAAAAACACCAAGTTTCCTGATTTTTTTCTATGCATATACATATAAATGTGTGTTTTCCAATATCAAATGCAAAAAAAAGTACGCTTCGCTGCTCCGGGTCATTAGAAAACGTCGCTTCTTTTTGCGATTTTCAAGACTGTATACAGAGTTTAAAGTATTTCTCTGTCAGTTGGAAGCTTTCGTGGGTCAATTTTACATGCTGAAAGTTGGAGATATAGTAAAATTAATTTTTTTTTTTATGAATAAACCTATAATTAAAGAAAATACCCGTAAAGACATTTGGAGGACGAATAAAATATTATCTGATAATATCGCTGTGCTCTGGGTCCCTTACCAGTACTTAAATCCGAGGTCAAAATAACAACTTTGCATTTAAATTTGCATTTACTTTTAGATATTTAAATTCAAATATACTAAAGGATAACAAATAAACGTATTACATTCATCTTAAACGCTATTTTTACTTAAAAATTAACTTGTCCACGAACTTTACGCACAACCCTCGTATAGTGCAATACTACACTATATACAAAGATTATGAGTCAGTTTGTTTCAATTCTTTTGAATGGTTTAGGAGAAGCGGGGATTGGGATTGGGTACCCCCTCCCCCTTTTCTTCAGCACACTCAAATTTAGTTCAAGTAGTTGCCAATATTAAAATATTGATTTGCTGGGAAAATGAAATAGACAGTGCAATACTACACTATATACTGAAAGTTATTTGTAAGTTTGGTTCAATTCTGTCGAGTGGTTTAGAAGGAGTAGTGGATTAGGTTTGGCTACCCCTTCAAGCCTTCTCATATATAACTACATGTGTAAGTCAAAACGGCTGGCAAAAATGATATATTGATTTGCTGGGAAAATAAAATAGATAGTGAAATACTAGAAATGATACTTAAGATAATGTGTAAGTTTGGTTCAATTCTATTCAGTGGTTTAGGAGGAGTAGCGGATTAGGGAAGTGTGACGCCGAGGACGAGGACACAGACAACACAAGACGACAGAAATGATCCTTATGTGCTACCCTGCCCTACAACAGGTGACATTAAAAAAAACCATACTTTTATAGAGGTTTATCCAATGACAATCCATGCAAACATTCATTTCAGTTGGCCTAGTAGTATCTGAAAAGAGGAACTTTGTATGAATTCTCATAGGGTATGTTAAAACTATGTTCGGCTGTGGTGGCAATCTTTGTTTTTTTCAATCTGCAAAAAAAAAAAAAACACACAACATTTGTAGAGGTCCATCCAAAGATCATTCATACAAAAAAATTCAGTTCCATAGCCTAGCAGTATCTGAAAAGAACTTTGTATAAATTTCTTATAGGGTCCAATGTTAAACTATGTTCGGCTATGGCGGCCATCTTGTTTTTCCAATCAGCAGAAAAACATAACTTTTGTAGAGGTTCATCCAATGACCATCCATGCAAAAATTCAGTTCATTTGGCCTAGTAATATCTGACTAAACGAACTTTATGAATTCCCATAGAGTCCAATGTTAAACCATGTTTTACTGTGGCAGCCATCTTGTTTTTTTTTGATTGGCAAAAATCATAACTTTTGTTGAGGTCCATAGGCCTAGTAGTACCTGAGGAGAAGCATTTTGTATAAATTTCAATATGATCCAATGTTAAACTATGTTCAGCTATTTTGGCCCGGCAGCCATCTAGGTTGGTAGGTGGGGTCATTGGACACAATTCTAAAAGAAACCCACCTATGAGCCATTCCATCAAAGCTTTGTTCCAATAGATCCAGTAGTACCAGTTGAGTTTTTTTTATGAATTACCCACAGGGTCCATTGTTAAACTAATTGGGCTAGATGGCCATCTTGGTTTATGGATGGAGTCAGGCTCAGTCAGCAGACATAATTTTGACAGAAATTCTTATAGGGACCATTTCACCAAAGTTGTGTGACAATAAATGAAGAAGTTCCAGATGAAAATTTTTCAAGAATTTCTCATAGGGTCAAATTTGAAACTAATCATATAATTTCGACTGAAGCCATCATTTTGGTTGGCCAGTGAGGTCATCAGACATAATTCTAAAAGAGATCCACCTAGGAATCATTCACCAGAATTTGGTTACAATTGAGCCAGAAGTATCAGATTTATAATTTTTTTATGAATTTCCCATAGGGTCCTATATGTTAATCTATGTTCGCCAAAGGTGGCCATCTTGGTTGACGGGTGGGGTCACTGGACACAATAATGAAATGGACCAAACAAGGGACCATCCCACCTAAGTAAGGTTCTAATTGAGCATGAAGTTCAAGATGAAAAAAAAATTCAATGAATTTCCTATGGGGTTCTATGATAAAACTAAGTTCCGCTGTGGCGGCCATTTCGGTTGGAGGTAGCAAATGCCAGACACAAGTCTGGAAGGAGACTACCTAAAGATCATTTCAGCAAACTTTGATTAAGATTAGCACAGCAGTTTCAGAGGAGAAGTTTTTTTTTTTTAAATTCATCCCCCTTTTTTCTATTTTTGGCCTGGCAGCCATTTTGTTTGGAGGTAGGAGTCATCGGACACAATTTCTGTAAAGGACCACCCAAAGACCATTCCTGCCAAGTTTGGATACTTTCAGAGGAGAAGATTTTCTTTAATTTCATCCCCCTTTTTTCTATTTTTAGCCTGGTGGCCATTTTGTTTGGAGGTCGGGGTCATCTGACACAATTTTGGAAGAGGACCACTCAAGGACCATTCCACCAAATTTGGTCAAAATTGGCTATTCCACCAATTTTGGTCAAAATTGGCAGAGTGGTTTAAAAGAAGATTTTTTTTTCTAATTGTGGACAGGACGGATGGATGACAGACGATAGACGCCAAGTGATGGCAAAAACTCACATGGCCTTTTAGGCCAGGTGAGCTAAAAATTTGACTAAATTTGGCAAAAAATCAAAATAAATTTTTTGGGGCGGGTGAAAAAATGGGTCGGGAGGGAATGAGAATCTAGGATATTTTTTATTGTGACCTAACTAACACTTACATACAAAAAAGTGCTCCTTCAAAGCAGTGCAGGTATGTATTTTTATCTTCTGGAAATACTCTGCTATTTTTTATTAATTCCATCAATCTGTTCTGTCTTTCTGGTCCCTGTTTTACAGACCACAAGCAAAGTCTAACAGTCTGTACCTTTGGTATGATATCTTCCATATCAGATAGCTTTAAACAACAATTACCATCACATAGACATGGTACCATAATATCAGCCATAATCTTAGCTGGATAAACTAGGTAGCTAACTTTATTTGCTGGAATTCCTAGTCTTTTCTCTACAAAATAAAGTTCATAATTTGAAAAGACTTTTTCTAATGAAACCTTAGTACATGTAGTACATGCAAAGAAAAATCTCCTTATAATGATGAACCAACATAATGCCAGTCCTGGAAAACCTACGAATTCGTAAACGTTTATAGCCACATCTCAATATATATAAATTTTATTAAACTCATGCCATTCATGATTGACAGCTTGACTGAAATACCTTTTGAACTTTCACCCGAAAAAAGTCCTGCGCCTCGAATCGCGCATGGCAGTTACGTACTGACCCGTTAATTTTTTTAATAATGACCAGTTCATGGATACTAAAATTATTTACCTGTCCACATCAAAGGAAATTTGCCCAAATTACCGACAAATGTACATACATTTTGTTAATAATTTAAAGACAACTTTTAAGATATCTTATCCAATTTTGTATTGTATGCTTACTATTTACCAAATTGTTTCCTTTGTTCATCTGAGGTTTTAGTTTGGCCATTATTCTCCTCATCATTTGCATCAAGTATGCTGCTATTGGTATCTAAAAGAAAAATCAAATTAATTTCTTTGTAAAAATTAGACAAGTGTGGACACACTAATATGTCTCGCCTGAATAAACGGCTTTGACCTTATAAATGTGTGGACACAATAATGGTCTAATCAAAATATTTACCTAGTCATACTTGATCCTTTTCAATGAATGGCAAAAATGAGGTCAACGGACATAAGACAGATGGCAGATTGTCATTTTCTTCTAATAATATATATACATAACAAATGTTCTTGACTTATCATGTACAGTTACTGAGAAACACACCACACACAAAAAGTTGACCCTGTTCTAAGAATCATGAAAATGAGGTCAAGGACAACAGACATATTGCAGACTGACATGTACTCCTAATAATGGATATACATACCAAATATTTTTGACATATCATGAATAGTTACTGAGAAACAGACCTCAACACAAAAACTTGACATTGTTCAATGGACCGTGAAAATGAGGTCAAGGACAAAAGACATATGGCAGACTGACATGTACTCCTAATATTGCATGTGCATACCAAATATTGTTGACCTATCGTGTATAGTAACTGAGAAACAGACCTAAACACAAAAACTTGACATTGTTCAATGGACCGTGAAAATGAGGTCAAGAACAAAAGACATATGGCAGACTGACATGTACTCCTAATTATGCATATGCATACCAAATATTGTTGACCTATAATGTATAGTTACTGAGAAACAGACCTAAACACAAAAACTTGACATTGTTCAATGGACCATGAAAATTAGGTCAAGGACAAAAGACATACGGCAGACTGACATGTACTCCTAATAACGCATATGCATACCAAATATTGTTGACCTATCATGTATAGTTATTGAGAAACAGACCTAAACGCAAAAACTTGACGCTGGAGTTTGTAAAGTCACTGAACCGTATAAAGTAGGTCAAGAGCAATGTCATGTGGTTGGCCGACAATTTCATACCACAAACTATATGCACACTAAAATTGGTCATCCTAGCATTAACAGTTTTAGAGATATAGAACTTTTAAAAAAGTTAACGCCGCCGTCGCCGCCGCCGGAAAGCAATACCTATGTCTCGCTTTCGCGACATTCGTCGCAGGCGAGACAAAAAACAGCTTCCATCAGTCATGATACACATGTATATTTCTCCAAAGAAAACAGTTCCTATTGTTTTCTAATCAACTGAAGTTATATCTCCTACAGATTCAATACCAGGTCATCTATCAGTTTTGAAAATTCGTTCATGAGTTAGTGTTCAATCATGGGTAATACATCCGTGTACAATAACATTTTGTGTAAATATTTCTCAGTGTTTGATTCTTCTTTGTTGAAAATATAAAGTTGTTTCTTGAATGCACACATACTTTTCAGAATACATGTAGATATATTCATGAAAACCGCATAAAATTACTATTTTCTTATATTTGTTGGACTTGACATAACTTATAAAACGCAACATTAAGAGGTCATACATTATATCCTTCTAAAAAATGCTTAAAGTTGTAAAAATTCGTATGGTTCCTCGGAACCTGGTGTCTCGCCTGCTATCAGTTTGTCGGAACCTGGTGTCTCGCCTGCTATCAGTTTGTCAACTGACAGCAGGTGAGACACCTGGTTCCAAGGAACCATACGAATTTCCTGCAATGAAT
>JAOXYH010037649.1:0-11553 GCA_028566455.1 Botula fusca | reverse complement strand
TAAAAATGCATGTATAATGAACATAAATGCATCTATAATGAACAAATGTGGAATGTGAGTAATCACAATTTGTAAAAATGTTAACGAAATTAAAGAGCATGTGAATACATATCATCCATAACGATGCATTAAAACAAAAAATAACATGTTCACATCATGTGAGAACTAGAAAATCAACCTGAGAGAGAGATATAAAAACCCTGCAAAATTACTTTCAGTCTATCATTTTCTTTTTTGTAAAACAATGGCATCCTTTATCCATCCAGAGATTGTGTTGGAGAGTTTGTATAGGGAAAGGAAGCAGGTGATGATTGAACGCACAATTGTAACTCAAAGACTGGGTAGAATTGACAACCGAATCAAAGAAGAAGAACGCAAATTGGCTGAAATGAAGAAAAACAAGGTACAGCATCTTTTCACATTCAAAAATTTAATAATACATCAATCTCTCAGGTTGTCTTCTAGTTCTCGTACCTCTTCTCAAATTTTTATGTTTAGGAAAATTAAATATATAGTTACAAAAATTTCTAAATTTTCTGGGAATAATTAAGTTGTTTCCAGTGATTACAAAAAACACATTTTCTACCAAACCAATTAAGCGATCTTTTAAAAATCTGTTAATGGGTAGTGCGCCCAGGATCAGTACCAAAAGAACTGCAATAATGTCTGTAAAAGATAAAAAAAATGCAAATTTAGTTGTAAGAAAGTATGTGTAATTGTAAAAGGAAATAAGGGAGGATTACTTATGTTTTCTCTCATCTTCATAACAAAATTCAACAACAGAAGAAGAATTAGAAATAATGCTGGGTACCCTATGAAGTTGAAATTCATTATTTACAAATTGTTTTTTCTTAATATATTTACAAACACAAAATCTAATAAGACATAAAATAGAAATAATTATAAAAACAGCACTGGTAAGTCCAAGTCCAATGACCCATTTTCTGTAAGTAGCATCCGTTTTAGGTAAATAGGCTGTAATTAAAAAAAAAACATGTCTTATTGTGATTTTTTTTCTCTTTCAAAATTACCATAATGACTCTAAGTGTAAGCATAGCTCACTAACGTATACCTCCGCTCTCTCCATCTACATAACCGATGATGTCAGGAATAATATAAATAAATCCAATGAGCAATTTATGAGACGTTGCACATACAAGCCCATTACTCCATACAGAAAGTGTTTGAAAATATAAGTTGAATTATCTCCCCTTCCAAAGTTTGGACAGCAACATTATTCCTTCATGCACATCTGCAGACACTATATGATAATTGTGTAAAGT
The DNA here is from genome assembly GCA_028566455.1 of Botula fusca. Classification (NCBI taxonomy): domain Eukaryota; kingdom Metazoa; phylum Mollusca; class Bivalvia; order Mytilida; family Modiolidae; genus Botula; species Botula fusca. The sequence goes on along the minus strand of JAOXYH010037649.1, from coordinate 10,270 downwards.
TTCACTTAAATCTTATGAGTTATTTTGGAGAAGTTATGCTTACATACCCATCTCTTAATACAGAACAAAACAGACAGACGGACAGGGTGATTCCTATATACCCCCCAAACTTCATTTAAGGGGGGATAATAATAGTGACACAACTTGCGATTAAGTGAACTTTCTTAAGTAAGTTATACATGTAATATATGTCATTCTCTGTTCCAGGAATATATTCCTTTGGTTATGTATGTGTTAAATCCAAAAAAAAAAATCAAAATGTATATCATAAATACTTACAATGGAAAATATAGTTGGTTGTCAGGTTGTTGTTTGCAGTTGTGCTGGTGACAGTATGTGGAACCATAGATGTATAAACCCATAGATAAAGTTCAACAGAAACCACACGCTGAGCGCTATTGTTTGATAAAAAGAATCCTATAGAATTTTTATGCCTTTGATGTTTGATGAGTGTTGTCGCTAATCAACGCTTCTTGATTGCATTTGTTATCGGAAAGCGTGTGCCGCTCCGTACTAGATTTTTATATTATAGTATTAAATTTCGAGTTACCTCCCTTACACTTAAACAACACATTTCCGACGAGAAAACGTGCAAAATTTGAAGTTTGTTGATACAAAAAATGTGAAAATCGGCCGAGATTTACAGATTCTACAGCCAAAAAATGAAAATAACATAGGAAAATGACTTCAACGGGTAAGTGACTTTAACTTAAAAAACGAAAATGATCCTGAAACTTCCTGAAAACGGGAGTTATATGTGTGTATTCACAGTAAACAAAAGATTCAGATGGAACACTCAAATTTAGTGTCAAGTCGCGTCGGAAAAATATATATCAATTTTTGTCTACTGCATGAATACACTATTTCGCCATGACATTACAATATTCTCTGAACTTCCTAACATACATATACTGTACATCTTTGACCAATCTCTAAAGGCAAATCTTTTGTTTTGAAAGGAAATAATACAAATGTAGGTATAAAATAAAATAAGTTTTAAAATAATTTAAATAGAGGTAATTATTACATGGTGACATTTTGAAATGGACCGGAACAAAGAGTAAATTTTTAGTTCGGATTTTTTTTCTAGTGTTGACCTGTGCTTTTGTTTACATTTTATAAACATAACTGGCATCTACCAGAGACATAAAAGGCATGTCCCTGCAACTACATATACAGATTCTTTATCATATTATTTAAAAAGGCAACAAGAAGAATCATTTAAGTTTGATTTGATAGCCGACCGCTTACTTCAAACATCTCGCTATTCTATGAAATACAGCACATAAAAGCATGGCGTCAATTATCACTACCAGAAAGGGTACGACGTCATTGCAAGCTATCCGTGTCTTCGGATAACACTATAAAAATATAATAGAGTATTCATTTATAGCAGGACACGTACAACAACATGCATTATTCATTTTCGTGTAGCCGTTGATACAAATACATAATACATTGTACATGGTCCCTAGAGCTGCTGATGAGGTTTTATTTGCCGAAATGACCATCCAGCCGATTTAAATTAATCGTAGTTGAAGTGAACATGTTTTATGGTCTCATGTTCATTTAGTCCACACCCCTTTTAAAATATTTAATAATACATTTCAGGTTCAACTGTTCATCAGGAGATTTTGAGAAATTTTTGTCGTTTATGTGGAACAAAACAGGCCTTAGCAAGTAAATACCCGACTTCCAAGTTCAACCTTGAAAGTGATGTAAAAAAAGCACTTGATATAGACTTTAGTAATGATAGTGTAAATATACATCCACCATTTATATGTGATTGTTGTCGTTTGAAGCTGTCTAGGTGGAGGAAGAAAAAAAATCTTAAATTAAAAGTGAACATCAATATAAATGTTTATGAATATAAAGAACATAGCAACTCTTCATGTGTGATATGCCAAGAACTTAATGAATCTACAGTGATAGACAGAGAATTTTTGAGCTGTTGTCAAGATTTTGGATATGCCGTTACAGAAAATGAAAATGATTTTCTAATTTTTAAAGTAGCTATTTCAACTGAAAAATTTAGTCAAAGAATTTATGTTGATAAAAAGGACAGAAGTTGGCAAATTTTTATTCATGATATAAATAAGTCTAAAAGTCAGCATTTTGAAAACATACCAACAAATTTAACTAAAGAATCTTTGAAGGTATTGCTAAAGCAGTTATCAGAACTTAAAATTTGTGAAGGAAACAGTGAATTTGATGAATTATGTCGGGGTAGATCCGAGACAAGTCCAGCTGTTTTTCTGGCTCCCGATGGGAAAACTGTAACTGCATATGAGGAAGTTAATTTCGGCCATGTCAAGACAGTCCGTCACAGTAATTGCGTTCTTTTGCTTGCATACGAGGGTCGTTGTGAAGAGTGTACAAATTTTAGGAAAGGATTATTTATTATGTTGAAACGCCAGGAAAAAAAAATAGAAAGTGATCAACCAACACTAAGTTCAAAAATTAGAAATGACTATCTGTCTAGTGATAAAAAAGCTGAGAAACTTTCAAATCTGAAGGAGCAAAATATAAAACTAAAACGTAAAGTATCAGATTTAAATACAAAGCTATCAGAAGTTCTTTCAAATCAGGGTGAACATTTGACGGACAATTTGGATTCTTCTTTAAGACAGATCATTTCAGAGCATGAAGACAGTTTATCTTCACTACCTGATAGTTCTCCACAAAAACTTCTTTGGGTCCAGCAGTTGAATTATGTGAATAAGACAGACAAAAGGCAAATGCGTTGGCATCCAACAATAATAAAATGGTGTACAGCTATTCATAGCAAGTCTTCTAAAGCGTATGATCTTATGCGCAGATCAGGATTTTTGAAATTGCCGCATGAAAGTACCTTGCGTGACTATACACATTTTACCCCAGCAACATCGGGATGGAACTTGAAAATATTAGAGAGAATAAAGGAGGACATACAATTTGAAAAACTTGAAAAATTCCAAAAAAACGTTATTATTCTTTTTGATGAAATTAAAATTAAAGATGGACTTGTATATTCTACAGAGACAGGTGAACTTATTGGATTTATGGATTTGGGAGATATCAATAATGAAATTGAAAAACTAGTCAATAGTTGCAAAAGAGGTGATGACCCTGACCCTGATGAGTGTCAACCACTAGCTACCCATGTTATAGCTTTTATGGTGCGTGGGATTTTTCTTAATATGCATCAAGTCTTTGGCCATTTTCCATGCACAGGGTTCAACAGCCACCAATTATACTGGAGTGTATGGGCAGCTGTTGGAATTTTAGAATGTGCCGGTTTTCATGTCCGTGCTTTTGTATGTGATGGAGCAACTCCGAACAGAAAATTTTATAGAATGCATGGTGTTCAGCAAGATATCTTAACATATTACACAGAAAACCGATACAGGAAAGGACATTTGATTTACTTTATATGTGACCCTCCTCACTTAATGAAGACTACCCGCAACAACTGGGAAAACTCAAACTGGCACAACAAAACCAGAAACTTAGAGGTACAGTACATCATGTACATATTAAATAACAAAAATTGAAGGGATATGAAGTAAATGCATATGACATCTTTGTAAAAAGCTATTTAAGAATAACACTTAAAGTTTCTTTTATTCATTTGTTATTGTCATTAATTAATTTTTGTAAAAGTATTAACTACATAACTTTAAAAACAATGTCATTATTTTTAAGGGCAAACATAACCACATTACATTACAGGTGCCCGTTTTATACATGTCTTTAATTGAATACTATAATTATGCATCAATATATGTTATTTGCAGTTTGATCGTCAACAAATAACTTGGCCGCAGCTTGTAAACCTAGTTGAAGGGGATTTAAATGGGCAAAATGGACAGGCAGGGTTGCGTATGCTTCCAAAGCTTACAAATGAACACCTGAGATTGACACCATCTTTGAGAATGAAAGTGAAATTAGCAACTCAGGTTTGTTGTGATAGTATACTTGTACATAGTAACTCAAATAATTACAGTTAAACTTATAGTTAGATTGATGAAACTGCATGAAGGTCTCAATTGGTGAAATCCTTTTTGTCCCCCCTTAATTCATACAGTTTTGGAATTCAACTATGATAATTTAAACATTCCCGAAGCTGTAACTGTAAACATTTGTCCATTGCAATTGGGTGTTCGTGACATGAATGTTCATTACAGTGCAAGCATTATTATGATTTAATAAAAAGAAATTTTTAAATTACATTTTAATTATTTTTCATAATAGAACATGTTTAATTGAGTATCTCACTCATAGTTTAATGTCCATTGAAGCTATTAACACAGGAGTAAAGACTTAACTCTCAGATTTTGTGCCTAATGTCAATGTCATTTTTTAAGGTTACATTACATGTATATCATCCATACAAAACTTATTTTTACTTTGTATCTCTTTATATTTATAGGTCCTTAGTGCTAGTGTAGCCAGAGCCTTTGAGCTTGTTGACAGACTAAGACCAACAACACGGTCCACTCGGAAATTTATAGTTTATATGGACACCTTCTTTGATTGTCTAAATGTTTCCAGGTTAAACTTAGACAACAGGAAAAGAAAATGTACCCTAGGTCCATACCAAAATATTGATGATTGGAGACTTGAGGTTGGTTTTTATGTATTTACACTGAATGGTGCAAGTGCAACTTGTTCCTGTCCTGAATGTTCTTGTATACAATATACATGATATATTTTGATACAGTATGTTTTGGAAGGATTTCTGTGGAATAAATGAACACGAGACCATGAAACATATGTTAATTCAGCTACAGATAATTTTGAAATGTAATTTCTGGATGGATGTAAAGAAACATACTTGAAACATAATCCACTGGTTGGCCAAATACAAACATAATTGTTAAATAATAGTAAAAAGGAACAAAACTGTATATATATGTACTTAATGTAATTTTCGAGTTATTTTTTTTCTATATATCATGGCTTGTATGGAATTTAACAAACTTTTTCACTATAAGTACATGTACTTATATTTATTTCAGTGGCTGGAAGAAGATTTTCTTCTCTTTTTGCGAGAGTGGGAAAACCAATCAAATGCAAGAATGGACATACCTAAAGAGAAAAGAAAACGGTTGTGCCTAAGCAGAGAAACTTTAGAAGGATTAAGGATAACAGGTACACTCTTAGTTTATAGATCGAAATTAATTCACGTAAATTACCTACAATCCAGAAAAGTCAACCTTCAACAGCATGAACAGTGTTTTAATATATATTATGAGAAAGACAAAAACAATACACAAATTTATCCTGTAAGGGTAAGTGGACTAAATGTACAATGTAGATGAGACAACAAGGCAAAAATTATACATTTTTCACAAGCAATGGGACAATACTTTTATTGTTGTTCTACATCTTGAAGTAGTCATGAGGTTTTCAACGAGACAAAACCCATACCTCACAGGAAGAGTTGTCTGCTCTTTCCATGATATTCATTTTTTTCTTTAAATATTATCTTTATTGGTTTACTTTTATTTCAGTGAGAGCCTTTACCAAATTAACACGTGAACTGCTTTCAGAACCTGGAGTCCAGTATGTCTTGAGTGGGAAGTTTAGCCAGGATCCCCTAGAAATTTATTTCAGCAAGCAGAGAGGCTGTGGGGGAAATAATGACAACCCGACTGTTTTAGATTTCAACAGAAATGCTAGGAATATTTTTGTAGCAGGAACTGCTGCAATAAGGGGAGCTGCTCGTGGAAATTGTGATGTTGATCCAAATGACGGAATGCCAATATGTGGAGCCCCATTACAGAGAAGACAAAAACCAAGATGAAATAAATTAGCAGATTAGGTAAAGTAATAATTTTTATTTAAATTCAGCAACTTTTTAATTGTTTCCTCAGTCCTTTTTGTCCTTTTTTAGATGTATTTTCATTTTTAATTTTCCTCAGGAAAATGCAAGACTGGGCAAATGCATGTAGTCTGAGTTTAATCCACCTGTCAATCACAATGCCCAACAATACAGAACTCATTTCCTCATTTAAATCACAAATGGATTCCCAGCCTAATTGTACAATTCTGCTTTCTGAAAGCTTAATTTTCAGTTTCTGCTTCATGTCGGATTGTAAGTTTTGATTAAGACATGGCTTCAAAATCATTTTCATTCTTCGGAAAAAAATAAAAACTTGGTCTTTTATAGAAAAAAGACCACCCCGATCAGCAAATTCAACTAGTCTTCTGGTGTAACTCAAGAAATTTGTTGATTGTATATGGCGACACAACTTGGATTCATTCCATGACGACAAAACTAAAAAATATGCGGCAGCCACTTTATTACTTTCTTTCCTTTTATCATATGATTTCATTAAACTTTGGGCAATGTAACCTGCTGTATAACGTAGTGCTTGTTCCTCTTGTACGGACAACTGTACATTTTCACTTTTGCTTTCATTAGGCATATCAAAAACATGATATGATTCCTGTACAACTTTGTTTACAAAACTTCTTGCTAATCCTTCGAACAAACATTGAACTAATATATTAGATTTCTCTAACAGAATTTCAGATTCTTGCAAAAAATTATCTATAATATCAGTGTATTCATTTTGCAAAGACATGTGATGAAACTTTGAACACATTTTATCTAATGCGTCTGTTGTTGGTTTTTCAGTGATTCCTGACACAACAGGCCAAAATTTGTCAACAAGATCATCAGCAAATTTGCTGCTACTACTGCTGCCATCACGAAGTATTGAGACAAGTTTTTCATGTGCTTGCTGCAACTCTGCATCCATCATAGCAATTGGACTAGATTTCGAATTCAGAACAGCATTTTTTACTATGGACATTGAATCCTTCATAACATCTTCTTTTGTAATTTGTTTCTTTACTGAAATAAAAAAAATGAGATATATTCTTATGATTTTGATTTAAATTAGATACTTTTAATCATTCAGTACAATTGTAACACCTGTATAATAAGATACTGACCTAACAATATATCAGTATAATATTTACTGAATGTATATAGGAAAAAAATAACATAAGTTGATATTAAATGGTTTATCTAGTGCAAGTGCCAGAAAATAATATTGCTTCTTCAAGAGTGGTGTGGACTAATGACACACTATATTGCAATACTTGACATTATGATGTATACAATTTGTTTGTTGCTACTTTTTATGAGAAACTGCAAATCTATGTTTGTTCCATTACTTTTATATTCAGTGAAAGGTCCGAAGTAATATCGAACATCATAAACTTGAAGTTCACCTCTTATTAAAAAAATTATCGTGGTCCCATGTTTCAAGAACCAAACTGAGGTTGGCAAAAATATTGTAATTTTTTGTACATATGTTGAATTGTTCAGATATCATAATCCTGCATGACATATATTTTAGTGATATCAGAAAACTTCTTTGTAGTGATTTATTTATCTGCAAAATACTGTTACAACTATGTATTAAAATAACATACCTGGATTAATTGATTTTTTTTTCATTTTTGCATTGGCTCCAGAAGCTGAGGAATCAACCGGGTTTGATTTTGCTGTTTCTTTTCCACTTGACTTTGAGGAAGTTGATGGAACGTCAGATGGTGATTTTGTTGTGGTTTTCTTCTTTTCAGGCTGTTTTCTTTTCTTTTTACCTAAGTAATGAAATTTGTAATTTTATAATAAGTCATTTATCATGTGGTGTTTGTCATTTAAATTCATATTACATTTGTAATTCCCTCTTTCAGCAAGCCGAATTTCATCCCTAATTTAATATGATTTCTCTTCCAACTCTCGTCCAATTCGTTCAGGTACATTTGTATCTCAGTATAGCTATAAAAGGGAAACTCAATATTTGTAGGGAAATTAACGCAAAATATTTGAAAATGAAAGAGGGTGTTAAGCCTCAGAGGAACTTCTGGGTCAGGATGGAGAAAGGGATGTTTGGGTACCCGTATACTGAGGGGGTGGACAGGGGAGGCGGGAACCTGAGATTTAGGAGTACGGAAACTGGGAGTTGAGGGGGCGGGAACCGGGATTTGAAGAACATTTTTTGAGGGAGTATTTTTTTAGAAAAAAGGGGGAGGACGGGAACCCGGGAGTAAAGGGGACGGGAACCGGGAGTGAGTTGGGCGGGAACCAGGAAATGCATACCCCCCTGTCCACCCCCTCTATACTGTTTCGACCCTACTACTAACATCTATTCAGCTATCCCGGGTAAGTCATCATTTCTTTCATTGTGACCAGCTGTAATTCAAAACTACCACCTTTACATGTATATTATGATAGCTGTAAGGCTTAGTATAATTTGGGCTGTGCATAACAGACTGGGCCTTTTATGCAAGCCGGACAACCAATTGCGGACCTGTATTTCATGTGGTGTCCACTTTTATGATGCCAACCATTAATTTGCTCCTTGCTGAATTATTCGAAACTACCAATTATAAACAGTTTGGCATTCGGAATCATATACTCTACCATTGCAGCTCACCATACCATACGTATGTATTACATTTCATACATTGAGCTGTCCTTAATCTACAATACAGGGACAGAAACAATCCATAAACTGTGATTCTGATTTGTTGTATAATCAGCAATGACTTTAGGAACCAACTAGAATATGTTTAGGTATTCCTTAATTTTCTGACCCAAACATTTTTAAATATAAATTTCAAAGTGTGAGGGATCAAACGACAAAATATATGATGAACTGGAAATTTATCTGACTACAAATTAAAGGTACTGTCGTCGTGCTGATGGAATAGGGGGCAAGTGAAAAGGAAAATGCGAGTCAATTATTCATTGAGATTTCCGTGAACCCCTTCTGTAAATGAAAACAGCAATTTACCAGCATTATTGCCTTCTGTCCTTTCTGTACATTCGTCACAAAACCAAGAGTCTGGTAATGAATCGTAGTCTAGGCCTACACACTCGACGTGGAACCATTCCATCTCGCAGTTTTGTCCACGACAAAAAACCATTTTATCATGTGCAGGGGTGCAACAAAAGCAATATATTTCTGTAAATCCGTCGTCATCCCCCAATATCTCATCTAATTCTTTCTCAGAATATCCGAAATCCTCGGTCGAGCACATTGTTGACAAACAAAATGCAAACGGAAGTGATAACAGATGCCGGAAACGCACGAAGCAAAGCGAAGTTGACTCAATCGACTATTTCCGATTGAAAATCTTTCTGGCGAATGCCCAGCGGGTGACCTCATTAACGGATAGGTGTGAAAGTAATTACAACGCACATAGAACCTTTGAAGTATCTGTTGAACTTTATCTATGGGTTTATACATCTATGATTATTTCAAATCTATATGATTTTGATACATATGTGTGAACGTCGAGCATAATAATCTTGGAGTATCTCTTACAGAAAAATTTAGATATTTATGTCCAAAACAAGTACAAAATAAGAAAGTTGACACTCATTATGAAAAATTTTGTGAAGAATGCACACAGTATTTCTTAATCAGATAAAAAAAACAATTGAAACTTAGCACATTATAAACGAACTATGAAAATAGAAAAAAAGTATTATTAAAGTCATGTACAGTCGTATACATTTGTAATATACATTTAAATTTAAAATTAATTTCAGGTAAGAAGGGGATCCATGTGAGGGCTTAACCATTAATACTTCTGAACGGGATCCTCAAAAATATTCTACAAAGTTTGTAGCTTTCAGTTTTGTATTTTCCCGAAACCTATGAAGCAGCGTGTAAATAAATTGGATCATTTGCACACTGATATCATTGTCAATAGTATGAAAAATGCATGACGTATGTTTACTCCTATTTTTTTTAATTTTCCATCAAATCTAGCTGATTTTCATTATAAAAGGGTATGAAAGTTGATGCCGACATAATGCAATTGAACTTGACCCGTATTATTTGGTTAAAGATAATTTCCCAAAATATCCCGGTCTTCCCTGAAAACATACTGAAGTTATTGTCCGAAAAGCATCAACAATTTGCCAGTTTTCCATTCTAAGGGGTACAACTCCTGAACAGTATTAGCCACTACAGTAAAAAATCGAAATTTTTCTGAATTACAAGATTAATGGACATTTCTTAAAATATATCGACTTTTCCTCAAAGCATCGCGTGGTCATTATTCAGAAACAATCAATTTTGCTCAATTTCCCATTTTAAAGGGAGTGAAAATCGAACTTAACCTGTATTCCACTTGCGCCAGAGCAGACGGATATATGCTGAAGTAAACTTAAGTTATCATTCGGAAACCATTTGTATGTGAACGAAAAGGGGCCAACTAGATGATCTGCGGATTTTTTTCAGGGAGGATAAGAAGG
>JAOXYH010037539.1:0-11556 GCA_028566455.1 Botula fusca | reverse complement strand
AAGCCATATGTTCATGAATTTGTTATTTTTCTCACACATTATTATTGCATGAATTGTAGATACATTTTAAAGAAAATCGAAAAACATCAATTTCCAAATTATATACATGCACTTTGATTCTTACAGAGAATGACTCTAAATGACAAAGTCTAAAAATTATCAAAATACGGCAAAAGCTGGAAAAATCCAAAAATAATTTGGCAGGTGCACAATACCATTTGTTATTAAAGAATGCCTCAAAGTTGTATTTGGTGATTGAGGAGGAATTGCAGATAATAGGGTGTCACGGACGGATGGACTAACGAAATCACGGAGATACTATATACCCTGCTTTACTAGGGGGTGGGGTATAATGAGTAAGACAAAAATTCTCGGGAAAATATTCCTTATGACGCAGTATTCCCGTCTTGTTTTTGTGGCGTTAGCGCGATTTGGCTTTGTTTCCTTAAATTGCTTTAAAACGAATTAGCACTTGGTTCCCCTTTCCTTTAATCAAGGAACCTTATGGAAATATCTAGATGTAAAGTAAATGTTGGGGGTGTTATAGTACTGTATTGTAATTGTGCGCTATACAACAATCACTTCATTCGCTGATCCCTCTTAAATTAGTTTTCTTTATTTCGAACCACAATATTGGCAAAATGTAACCAAGTCAAAAAAGTTTTCAACATTTTAAACTACTGTTGCACGATACATTACGACGAGAATGATTCTGTTGAAACATTTTATTGCAACTGGTACTATGATATTTTACTGCCATTTACATCCCGATGTATTACTATTATTTCTAAATGAATTTTACTCCTTTGTGTTTTATATTGATTAGAGTGTTTATAATTAGTCTCTCGTCCAGCTGATGAATTAAAATAAACGATCGGATAAAATATTTTATCATTATTGTAATCTTTCTGTTTGACCAAACAATAGATTGATCTTTGATATAATACATATAGGATGATGAACCTTATATTTATTAATCTAAATGACCAGCCTTTCAACTTGTGCACTAACATCTGAAAAGTGGACGTCCATTTTCGTCCTGTCATTAAATGAATACTTTTGTTATGTGTAACTAATTAAATTTATATGGCTTCGTGTATTGTTGGAAAAGTATGGACAAGATGTTATTAAGTCTTAAGTACAATTGTTGGCGTCTAGTATTTCTACACTAATTTAAATACCGCTACAAATACGTGATTTAAGCGAGGAGTTATAAAAATGCCTGAAAATAGTTTATATAAACATTTCTAAACGTACGTTTCACGTTTTCATGTTCATTTTATCATCAATTTCATGTTCATCGCCTGAATATAGCTGAAATATTGCTGCTTGGGCGTAAAACATCAATCAATCAATCCCATTCCTCCAGCAGCAGCAGCAATTCCCCTTCCTCGAGGAGCAGCATTTGCTTGCTACTTTCCTGTGTGCTTTTCCGATTGTGTCCCATCAGTTTGACTTGTCTGGTTGTATCACATTTTTTTTTCTTTCTTAATTCTGGTGGTAGTTATGTCCCGTTACTTATAATCTGTCTATTTTTGAATTTATATACTTCACTATTTACTTTTACAGATTCTCTGATTGTCAATTATCTTGTGTATTTTCATGATTACTTTGTTCTATACCTTCTTGTGTTTGGGTAGTTGCATTAGATTATTTCTCTAACAGTGCACTCCATTGATTATTTGATTATTAGCCCTTACCCTAACCCAAGAACTATTCATATTCCCAGAAGTTTTGATTGAAACATTATGTTGTGTAGGTATTTCGAGTAGTTACAAATATTTTCCGAGTCCGTCACTCGAACTACCTACACAACATTTTCAAAACTTTTGAGAATATGAATAATTCTAAGTTAAGGGCTAGGGTTACGGTCAGAACTCGACCAAGAGTAAGGATCAGACTATAGGCTAGGACTAAAGTTAGGGTTGGAGCAGGGTTAACGGCTTTGAGTAGTTTAGATAGGGTTGGTATTAGAGCAAGCCCAAAGACTAGAGTTCAGATGAAAATTATGATTATGTTGATTAGCATAAGGGTTAGGGATAGGGTTAAAGGTAGAGTTAGGAACAGACGTAAAGTTAGGGTTAGTTTAAGGTCAAGAGTAAAGATTTGAGCTAGGGTTAGGAATGGAGAGTATACAGTAGCAAAACTTTACAGTTATATATAGGGATATGCCTGAAGTTGAGGTTGGAGCTAGGATAGCTTTCGGTTAATTTCAGGTATATAATTACAAATAAAGCTAAAATTATATTTTGAATTCTGGAAAGGGTTGCAACTAGGAATAACGACACGGTCGGTAAAGTTAGGATAACCGCTAGGTTTAGGGCATGGATCGGGTAAGAATAAGAGTTAAAGTTAAGTCTAAGACTATTTATGGAGTCTTGGTTGCTGCTAAGAGTAATGTTATGGTAAGGGTCAAGAACAGAATCGGGTTTCGTGTTAGGGCTCGCATGAGAATTGAAGCTGAATAAGTCTTGGACGTACGATTATGATTAAGGACGGAGCTAGAATTTGGATAAATGATAGGACAATGATGAATTAAGCTACGGTTAGCGTAGAGCTTTTGTTGACTTGAAGAATTAATAAAAAGATTAGAGGTTCATTTAGGTATATGCTTACATCTACGACGTTGGGGTATCAGAAATAGAACATTGGTATGGGTATCGAGTCATGATCTTGTTTGCCTTCACCAAACATTTTTTTCATCAATGTCCAAAACGTTCGCACTAAGTTTGGAGTATTTATTCTCGGGCCTCGAAAGATACTGAGTACATAGGACTTGGATATCCAATCGAGAAAAAAGTAGATTAAAGGTGTTACGTTTTACTGAACCAATCAAATATCAGGAAATCCAACCAATCAGAAGACGTGTTACAAAAACTGTTACCCAATCAAAATGCAGCAAATGTAACCAATAAAACGCGTTACAAAGAGATGAAACAAACATATAATAAACAATAAAGACTATAAATAAGAGAAGATCGTTCCGTTTAGATTACATTCAACATGCCAAGAAGTAAAGCTGTAGAGCTAAAAGAAGAGATCCTTCTGGCACAAAAATCAGATTTGTTACAACTTGCCATGCAGACTACAAATCTGGGGCCAGTACAGACCCACCCGTTCAAGTTCTTACTTAGAGGACATCGTTATGTGGAATCAACGGAATGGAATGGGTTCAAAGGGGGGGTAGATTTACATGTACGAATGTGGAAAGTCAGCACTATTCCCGACAAAGACGGAATAATTCTCAACGTGAATCAGTGTAAAGCTCTAACTGATATTGCAGTTATCGATGAATTGATTACAAGAATCATGGACCAAGAATCGGTTGACTGGAGATTTCATCTAGGAGACAATGTCTTCATGACATTGAAGGAGCCCTGTCGTTGTGTCAATATAATGAAGTATTGGATATTCCATGGAGAATGGACTTTCCGTCCCACTAAAAAGGGAATTGCTTTGAACTGTCATGAATGTCAAGAACTCTTGAGATCATTAGTGCTGTTAACAAATAATGTGATTTAAAAAAATAAAGGATCTTAAAACGGAAATGAATCTTTGTTATTAAAGCCAGACTAATCCCGATTCTCTCCTCCACCACTACCATCTCCAACACCAACGCCGCCGCCATGATCAACACCACCAACACCACACCACAACCATAAATACCACTGAAACCACAACAACCACCAAATGACAAGATATGAAAAAATGCATGTAATGCATTTGCGTGAACAAATCAAATGTAGACTTGATTATGGGAATCACGTAATGGCAATAAAACTGAAAATCAAGATTAACAAGGACAAAATCGAAGAAGAAAGTTTGGAAAATTGATCTTGAAAGGTGTGGTTTGCTGTTGGAAAATAGGGCGAATCATTTCTGGGAACGTTGTAGGCGTAATCTGGTTTAAGGAAAAAATGTACCGATTTTGAACATTCAAATGGCGAAACGACAACCTCAGAAAGTGTATCATTTCAAAAGAGAAAATGAAACAAAGCCCATCAACTCACCAGACAAAACGCGGGAAATTTTCTCCCTTAAGAACAATCATGACGCATACGTGTAACAAAGTTTTTTAATGTTGGACATGGATGAATGCAGTAAAAACACAGACGGGCATTTAGTGAAACATCGATAGCTAGAAATCAAAGGGAACAGATAAAAGAATAGGGGTAGGATAAGAGAACGACACTTGCATTACCTGGAAGGTCGCAATTAGCGCATGGAAGGGCTGCAACTGATTGAGGCACAACTTACGAAGAAACGAAACAAAGCTGAATTCACATAATCAGGAAAAGCAAAAAGGAAGGTACAAAACAAGAGAATTGACCAAGGAGGAAAATTCAAAGTTAAGGAGAATGAACCGTAGCACAACTGATGAAGACAAAGTGAAGAACTAAGCACAACTGGAAAGTCTCATCAAAACATTAATGGAACACAAATTTACCGAATACACTGTGGGACCCCTCAACAGATTGAACATAATAACTCTGAAGAAACCACAAGATGAAAACCGCACAGGAAAACTAAAGGAACACAACCAGATTAAGTACTATGGAATCATGAAAATATCTTAAAAGAGAAATTACGATCAGGGAAACTATCCAGGAAACTAGAAAGAAGCAAGAGAAATATCGACCGTATTCGAAGGAAAGGTCGTAATGACCTATAAATTTTAAAAAGGGGGGAACTAGAGAATGACACAAGCCGAGATAGAATCGGGAACGAAGCAAGCAAACACAACAAACAATGTTAGCATGTGTCACAACTCTTATATTTTCCATTTTATGTTTTATTTCTGTATAGAATGAATTTTTACCGCCTATAGATGCAAAATCTGGTTTCAAAATATTGAAGTCTCAAAATTGAACCAGCTAGTGTTGAATCTGGATCGAAAATTAAAAGAATAATGTCCTTTAGTTTTTATATTTGTATTTTATTTTTAATTAGTATTGCTATTTTCTGCATTTGGATTCTCAAAAAGGTTTTCAGAATTATGATTTTCAAAATTTGGGGCAAATTATTCACAAAAATCGCCAATTTAAGCTTGTGACGTAAACTCTCCTTCATTTTTAATGGTCACGTTACATTTATACAACGATGTGATGCGCTATATAGAAATTTGCAATGACGTTTAAGAATTTGGGTTTAAAAAAAAAAAAACTAGGACCCTTTGTCCAACTGATATTGTCAATTGATGCTTATAAGGTGAAGTTCATCATTTTTTCTTTAATAATGCATTTCATTATCCCCTAACTTTAAAATGAAAGGCATATTGTTGTTTCCAAGGTCTGTCTGTCTGACCATCCGTGACACCTCAAGTAAGGCGACCTCCTTCAAGAAAATTTACGCTGAATCATCCTTATTAAACAATGGTTTTGTAGTACAGTTCTCTAATTTATGACAAGCTGACCATTTTACTTGTAGAACTCCACTCCATGAAAAGGAGAGCAAATAGAAAAGATAGAGAAAAGGACAGATAGAAAGTATAAATATTCTAAAATCATTGGTTGCAATTTTAAATATAATTTGCAATCAATTTCAAGTATCGGAAAGTCCAGATTACTGTTTATTCATGAAAAGTAATTAAGCAGAAGCCCAGCATGAACAGATATCTGGCCTTTTTGTATAACATAATGTTTTATCAGTTTGTATGGCAAATTCCTTCAATCATATATTCAAATTATTTCTTAAATATAAAATTTTCGATTCATGTACCATTAATGTACCTTGTAATAAAGTGTCAGCACTTTTTTGTTTCCGATTGATTTTGTATTTATTAGCATTTCGTTAAAATGTTATCAGTGTACACTCCAGCCAATCGAATTCATCATTACGACATAAAATGTTGGCGAAAAAGAAAATGGTAATCATAGACGAAAGGGGCTTTTTTCATCATTAGACAGTGTGTCGGGAAATCCACTGGTAAGTCGTTCTCTGATTTTATCAAATGATCTAAAGGAAACTGCACCGTTATCCTATATTTTAGATTGTTATTCAGTAATTGTTTTTTTTATCAACAATACATAACTATTAATGGCTGTCGTGCAAGTTGGAGGCTTGACGTGTCGTTCAAACAAGTTAAATCAACCATTTCCTTTGGAAATTTCCTGTAGTTAGTAAGCAGTATTGAAATGATTTTCCACATCTCAGCGCACTAGGTATCTTTTGTGCCTTCTTTATATTTTTAAGTCATATTCTCTGCATTTTAGACTTCTCGGCTAGTAGTATGCTACTTATACAAAATGAAATAAAAATCTTTCTTGCCTCATTTAAAGTAAAAGAAAAAGCCATATTGAATTTGAATTTAGTTCCTTGATTCGGCTGCAGTATATGTATCTTAAAGGTAAAGTGTTTTGTTTCCAGCATTAATCATTCTCTCCGGTTATTACAAAAAATTCCTTGTCAGCGTATCATTAAAACTTTTTCTATTTTATTTTGAATTCAACTACGGTATACAGGACCTAAAATATTTCTGGTAATCACTGTTATTTCCATTGAATAAGCGTATCCCACACCCTGTTCATTAATTAGTCTTCGTCGTCAGGCAGTAACCCGCACAATGCCAGCGGCTTTGGTCGGCCTTTTGGCTTCATCCGCCACTTTAACTGAAATATTGGTGAAAGTGGTCTTAAATGTAAATAAATCAATCGCTATCACATATGGTACAAGTGAACTGGTTTTCTGAAATTATTTTGCTGCCAACATCAGTCATTATCTTTTCTACTTATAGGTAACATTAAAACTGGATTATTTTTTTATTATATATTAAATATGGCAAAGAATAATTTGTTTCTTGTTTAGTTTCCATATTTGATATATAGAGTTGACTCTTATTATGTCGAATCGTTTGGGAGTAGAGATATTAGTTCGACTCCAGCGAAAACTCGAGATATCAGGAGTAAATACGTATATTTCATCCTGTTGAGGGTCCCAACAATCTGTTCGCGTTATCCGGATTTTCGACTAAAATGTGTTCGAGATAACGAGAGCCGACTTTACTGAACTGTACTCTTGGGGCGAAATAAGTCACCAAAATAAAACTTCTTAAAATGTAAGATTTGCATCAATAATTTTTACAGGTAACAACTGTTTTGTATGGTATAGGTAGTTGATACCAGCTCTTCTTTTGTGTCAATATTGTACAATGATACCGTGATTGTTGATTTTTTGCATATTTTCCCGAAAGTAAATATTGGTTTCTATAAGAAATATGCATTTAAAAGAGCTATTTTCAAGGTTAAAAACCAGTTATTTTTTCCAAGGCTTAAATTATATATATTGTTATATTAACCAAAATTATTGCATTTATTTGCAACGTATGTTTCTTAAATTGGCAAGACTTTTTGCCTTTAATTGGCTTACTAATATTTATGCATACATTATACTATTATATTTCCAATCAAGTTGACCTTTGAAAATGTTACGTATACAAGGACATTTTTGTACAATTAACGAGGAAAAAGTTGCCTGTAAGTAATGTTATGCAGAAGTTTTTTTTTTTACAATAGCACTGCTTGGAGGAAATATTGCACAAATATGCGCAAATTGATCTGTAAGCACCATTACAACAGAATCAAGTATCGCAATCATTCATTCTACTGGCAAGTCAATGGACTTTTGTTAAAAAGGCTCTCAAGTCTTACCTTCAACCTGTGGAACGTGTTACTACAGGCAGTTTACGGGAACGGGGAAACATTTGTCAAAATTGTGCTTGAGACATGCCGTCACTTGCGCGAATTCAGCGCCATAGAAAGTCGCAGAGTTATAATAGGGACTTTTGGTGCTGCACGTGAAAATTCTAGGAGTCTTTTTTAAAATCAAGGGCCCATATAGTGCAACCCGACCCGTACTCCTTTCGTTTTCCTGAATCCAGTAAGGATCACGGCTAGATGAGACGCGCAGTCATTGTACGAGTGACTATCCTGAGACGTGAAACACAAATTCCACGCTTGCTATTATTGCAGCCCACAAGACAAAAGTACATTTCACTCCTATCCTGTGATTGTCACGGACTAACCATATGCGTCACATTTGCGACCCAACGAAAATAAAATATGAGAAATTCACATAAGGCGAACTAGAAAAGAAGATAACAAAGGTCACATTCACATATAAACTGGGGACACTGGCAAATCAGATTGAAGTACAACACAAACCTGCATCTATGGAAATGAAATCATGTAGTTCGGAATGGAAGCAATTCCAGCCTCGAGCACAATCGTCTTTGAGCTGCAACCAACACATACAATTTGCACAATGGGGAAGCGGAGGAACTTATCTGATAAAAATAGCAGATAGAGATTATATGAGACATTGGTACTATATGATAGCGAGTCAGTTGGTGGTGACGGCGATAAATTTTAATTGTGTGTGATCAAAACGTCTTCGTTTTGATCACAAAGACCTTCTAATCCATCGATTTTGTCACGATATTTAAATTATTCACGAATGTTTTCGTATTTGAATTATCTTGATGTAAATATTTTTTCTCAAATCCTAATATCAGCTTTCCTTGTAGTTTTCAAGATCAATTTGACATAGAACAAACACAGTTGATAATGTCGAAAAAATGGAAAAAAACAGGCGATATGAAGTTACATCTGTAATATTTTTCAATGATAAAACAACAAAAATTATTTTATTCATCAGATAGAAATCAAGTTATCTAACGAGTAATTCCATATACATTGGACAAATCTCTGAAGAGGCTATACCTAGGTGTTGAGTATTTCTCAGGTGGTATGGTACCAGAAAGACTTATATAACTGCACCTACATTATCTCTATCCTCCTTAGGAAATACAATTAAATCACTCTACTCTTTTCAAAGTTATCCGATGTTTTCCAATTGCTTCTCAAAAACTGTTCAGTATTTTCACTGATTACAAAACAGTTAGGTATCATTTCATTTGTAACCTAGGTAGGGCATTCTCTCCTTTCCGAAGCCCCGATGTTTCACTCTGTGGAGTTTCACAATGCTAGTGCTTTAGTTTTGTTTTGTGATCCTGTTTGATTTTTCTTTCCTTTCCTATATGTTTATTTTATTTCGTGTCTTAGTCATGTTTTTGTCTATTTTAAAAATCTTTGTTTCACGTTTTCGCCGTGCCATTTGATTATATAGTTTTTTTTTTTTTTGTTTTTTTTTTATTTTCAACATCAAGTTCTAATAGTGTTCTGCATATGCCTCTGAATATGGAGTGAAATTATCTGTTATAACCAACAGATATACGTTCTAATTATTGGTTTGGGGTACTTCTCTCTATATATCTAAACAAATCTGCCCATGGTATCCCAACAACAAAGGTTTTCATGGCCCCCAATGGTATCTGAATAAACTGGCAACCAACCAAGTAAAATCTGTCTTAAGCGTGCAATTGTACCTAGAGGGTCATTACAAAGAAGTTTCCATACTTCATTTTTTGTTGACTCCGTAGGAGGATCGACACATAGGGATCACTTTGTCAGTTATCTGCAACTCCACCTAAATGACTAAATGAATTTTACATGTAATGAAACTTTCAGAAATAATTTTACACATGTTGAAGATGTTCTCCGCCTAATTTACTTTGGGATTTCCTTAGTCCTATTTAGTTGCCTTTTTTCGTTATATTTTGGGTTTTTAAGCTCTTCAACTTCTGAATTGATTTTGGATTTGAATATTTTTTGATAAGGGCGTCACTGATGAGTCTTTTATAAATGAAACGCGCGTCTGGCGCAAAAATTCTTGCCTTGAACTTTGATGAAATTTTGTCTCGGGTATTATTCCATTTCTTACTAATTTCAACTGTTTTTGTCATACAAGGCTATAATAGGAAGAGGGTAGGCTATAAAAGGAAGAGGGTACTATTGTCTTATTCTTTACTCTCCATGTATTTCAATGAAACTTTCAAAAAATCTTTTGAACATGTTGAAGAAGTGGACCTTCTATTTTACTTGCGAATTTTTTTCTCCTTTTTTACCAAGTTACGTTCATTAAGGCTATAATAGGAAGAGTGTTCTGTTATCATACCCGTCCGCAACTCCTCCTAGACCACTTACCGGATTTCAAAGAAACTTTCTTAAATTCTTTTACACACATTGAAGATCTGCACTTTCTTTTTTACTTGCGCATTATTTCATTTTTTTTACCAAAATGCGTTCATTTTTGGACTTTACTCCTCATAGATCACTTCATGGACTGCTTATTCACACAGTGTCAACCTTTTATTTTGTTTTTGTATCATTTTTGTTCAAAATTTGCTCAGTTTTAGACCTTGTCTAAGTAGGAGATAATGGGAAGAGGTGACACATGCCTTCGAGTAAGGCCCAGTTTTTTAAATCTTTCTTTAAATTGGTTGTAATGGCACTTTTTGCAGTCTTTAATTTACATTATGGTGGTCAGTTTTAGTTGTAGAGGCAGGTAGTGGAAAACACTGATATAACCTTGAGCAAGTAGTTAACGGACAAACATCATGGTTACACTTGAAGTGCACTTGTGTGTGATCACACAGAGGTGGTCTGTAACACACATCATGAAGATGATAGAAAGCATGATGATCCAAGAGATTATCAGTAGAAAAGAGTCTAGTTAATAGAGTGGTCTCGGTAGTTGATTCCCTGTACATGTCATTCTTACCTGTCACCTCAAAAAGTTCATACCTTGCTTTACATGCAATTAAAATTAGGGAGCCTTTGACTTGTATCGTATCAGTTTGATGAGAAGACAGTCCTTATGGATTGCCAAAATCAGATGATTTAAAAAAAGTGTGAAGTAAAAGTTCATGCCAATGTCTTTTGATATGCTGTATTCTGTAAAAGTATGCACTGCTTACAATCCACTTTTCATATCCTATTTTCTCACTATTGCTAGTACATTTTATTAAATCATTTCATTTCAGCAGTTTGCATGTTTCCACTTGTGTTCAGTCATATAATTTCCGTGGCTGTCTTTATAAATGGACGTCAGTTAGATAAAATCTCACCACATGTCAATTGTACCTTTTCCTTAACCTATATACTTTCAGGACCCCTGAGGCTTAGAGATGGAGAAATCAATTCACATAGAGCAAAAGAAAGTGATGCTTCAAATATCCCGAGAACACAAGCCAGACTGAAACTTGGTGTGGAAAAGTCAGATAGTTCTGATAGTTTAGATAAAGAAGGAGGACAAGCAGATCCAAAAACAGGTAGGTAGTAGTGAATATTTACATGTTTAAGCACGTTTCAAAGACTTGGAACTGTCTTTCATTTAATTTATGATGAAAAGATTAAAAGCCGGTCAGTAAAAGTGAATGTTTGTGCCAGTTTTGAAAGACTAAGAACTGTCTCTGTACTTTTATTAGCTCACATGGTCTAGGTCAAAGATGAGATTTCGCTATCACTTGGCATCTGTTGTCCGTTACTGATAACCCTGCCGACCAAACAAGATGGCTGCCATTACTAAAAATAGAAAATTGTGCAAAAATCAATTAAAAATCTTCTCTGAAACTAAATGGCCAATTTTTAGCTCACCTGGCCAAAGGCCATGTGAGCTTTTGCCATCACTTGGCGTCCGTCGTCCGTCCGTCCGTAAACT
>JAOXYH010037430.1:0-11558 GCA_028566455.1 Botula fusca | reverse complement strand
ATGTAACCTGCTTTTTGCTGTTTTTGGCTAATATCTAGAAAACAATAACAGGTAGAGAGAAACTTTAAAAATAAAAAAAATGATCTGATAGCAATCAGCAGAAACTGCATACAGCAAAAATGTTCTTATGCATTGAAATACATAAAGGAAGCTTTCAACAAAAATTTTTTTGCTAATCTTTGTGAAGGCCCAGGTGAGCAATACAGGCTCTTTGAGAGCCTCTTGTTTAAAAAACAAAAGTATTGAAGTGATTTTTTTACTAAACACACAGTAGGCAAAATATATGGTAAGTGGGAGATCTCCCACTTTAATAGTACTGTCAGTGTTTTAATGGTTATTTTTTTTTTCAGCTTCAGATAAACCAGTCCATTATATTTTGTAATTCCACTAACCGTGTAGAGTTATTAGCAAAGAAGATTACAGAATTAGGCTATTCATGTTTTTACATACATGCCAAAATGAACCAGCAACACAGAAACAGAGTTTTCCATGACTTTAGACAGGGATTATGTAGGAATCTAGTGTGTTCAGGTATATACTAGCAGGGTCTGTATCGCTCTCATTCGTAAAGGTATTCATTGTCGTTTGAGTTAAGGATCTACTTTATTGGGCCTTAGACGTTAGAAGTAACTACATTTCAGTTAGCGATACAGTAACATTTGTAGGTAATAATTAGTAGATTATAAATTTGGTATCTGCAGCTTTGCTCTGCATCAGTAATGCTGAAATGTAAAGTGATTTTCTTGATATTTTTATCTTGCCTTGCAGCCACCAAAAAACTTGTTACTGTGCTCATTTCGTTGTCCACTGGCATAGTTAAATTCAGTGTAAAGTATTGTGATTAGCTCCACTTCTAAGTAATTATATATTCATGATAAATCTACCATATGTGGTCTACAATTCACGATCATAAGGGAATGTTAGTTGACCTCAGAGCAAGCACAATGAGTGATGACTTCAGTGAGCTTTGCAGTAATGTGTCTAAAGAATAATGAGGAAAAATCAATCCAAATCATACATATGAACAGTCTCTTCATTTCCCATGCACAGTTATGGGTGCAGTCGTATTATTCAGCCATTATTAGGTAAGTTCAGGGTTAAAAAAAAGACAAATGTGTGCGGATTCCCCTAAAAACAGTATAACTTTGCATTTGCAGTACTTGCTTGTTGGATTGAAATCATAGTATGCTGAGCATTAGCTCCATTTTTAGCAACCATTTTAATGATACTGATGACTACTGAATGTATAATCCAAATAAGTACAGCTTTTTCATTCAAGAACGTGCAAAATGTTTTACGTAAGCCTTTTGTACAAGCCAAAAATCAGATGTAAATCACCTTTGTTTTAGCTGAATATGTTCATTTGTCAATCATTACTAAGTAAATGTGACAATGGATTGTTATGATTGTGACCAATTTCTGCTTGGATTATCTTTCAGATTTATTTACCAGGGGTATAGATATTCAGGCAGTAAATGTTGTGATCAACTTTGATTTTCCAAAGCATGCCGAGACATACCTCCACAGGATAGGCAGATCTGGAAGATATGGTCACCTTGGTATAGCTATCAATCTCATTACATATGATGACAGGTATGAATACATCAGCATTTTAAACTGGGATCTAGCAGTGCTTTCATTTTACATAGTTAATTGAATAATCATTATGATGACATGAATTAGTATTTTAGACAGTTACCTTAAGCCTCTTAATGAATAAAATGGTGCGTTCTTCAAGGTTGGATCAAATAAGGTTGTAACATTTTCTGCATGCATAATTAGTATTACATGTATTAGATGATGCTTTCATTATTCAAATGGAAAATGACAGCACAGCTCTATTTGTTCAATACACAACTTTTCATCTCATTCAGTCAGATACTGCAAAAGTGAAAAACATAAGAGTCTTAGCAGTTGAGAGAGCAGCTGAGTACATTACAAGCAGAGGTTGAAAGTCTTGAAAAAATAAAAATGGAAACCATTATCTGATCATTGAATAACAAGTACATGTATATGTATATGATACATGTATTTGTAAGTGTCTTGTAACATGGTCACTGCACTTTTGTGAAAAAAAAAGTTTAAAGTTTAATGAAAGGGAAATTTCAACTTGCTGGACACTTGAAAATAATCTTTTTTGAATATTGAAACATAATGTTTCACTTCTGCTGCTTGTTATTAAAGTTGCCATACATATAATCAGCTGATTTCTGAAACCTTGACAGGAAAGACTTTCTTTCATTTATTTACAGGTTTTCACTTCACAAGATAGAAAATGAACTGGGAACAGAAATCAAACCTATTCCTAAAATTATAGACAAGGCATTGTATGTAGCAGAGTTCCACATGAGTGATCCTGATCAAGATGATGAACGACGAGGAAAGGAGTCATAAAAACTAGTCTCATCATTGTTATCTCATTAGACCATGATTTTTTCATTTTAACTTACATTGTGTGGGAAGGGGAGGGGGAAACTGGCAAATCAAGAAGTGAGTTGTATTGTTGGAGGAAACAATATGTCATTGAAGAAAATATTTGTGACAAATTTTTGGAGTTAGGATTCTGTATGAAATCTGCAAGTTTGATTCAATATTTAGTTTCATCGACATACTTTGTTCACATTTTCATAAAATGGTCAGTATTTTGGTTTCAACTGTTTTATTGTATTGCTTAGGTTTTTATGAAGAATGGGTAATGGACATAATAGGAATCTTATCATTTGTATCACATTCAAAAGAACAAAATGTTCAAAAAATTATTCACATGGTGATAAGTGATATTGTACAGCTGGTTATTTTCATAGGTGTAAAATTTTGCCATTTTGCAAGAAAAGCATAGGAATAAATGACTCGGTCTCAGTTTAATTCATTTGAATGCTGAGATAAATAGAAAAGGTCAATTTTAATGGAACTGATTTTCATAATTTTATGCCATGTGCCAGAGTAAGCAAAGATTTGCCACCAATTCAAAATTTCCAGCTGTAGGGTGTAATTGGTGTTCATTTTGGCAGAGAACTGTCATTTATCATACTGCTTAAACATACTGAAAATGTATTCAGTTGATCCTTTTGTCCAGCCTTTTCTGTAGCATAGTGGAAAGTGTTTGGGGTCTGATCTGGGAGCGTGCTTGATCAAAAACTGTGTTTTGTTCCCAAATGTTAGTTTGTTTGGCAATGTGTAGGTTTCATTTTTTTTTTTCAAATCAGAATTGACTACTGCCAGTGGACTTTTGTGTTTATTTATTGCAAGTGAAAGAAAAGAAGATGCACTGAAAGTGCTACATTCTTTCATGATTTGAACTGTGTAAACATTTTTGGAGCAAGAGTTATTTTTTGCATTGTAATTTATACTATATTTTTGTACACAATACAACATGTAGAAAACCAGAACATTAAAGGCACAGTGCATTCTGAGAGGAGACTTAATGTGCCTTTAGAGACAGAGACTCTAAGTATAGTTCTGAATTCATCAGATAGCACAACAGTGACAAATTTAATAATTATGCTGAAAAAGGATGGAAATGGAAAATAGTTCTGAATATAAAGATTGTGGTTTTACAGTGATTTAAACAGTGAACATTACTCAGGCTTACATGTATTTAACAATAAGGGATAAATACTGTCATTGTAAAACTGGTGGAATGTTAGTCAATGACTTTGATGGGAGAGAAGTTGACCAGTTGATGGGACATTTCAGAGTACTACATTGTAAATGCACATTATGTAAACAGGAAATATAAAAATTGAGCTTTAAGGAAAGGCTTGTTTCAAGGCAGAATGTAGACAAGATTAAGATTAACTTTTGTTGTGCATCAGCCATCAATTTTAGCTGAAAATTTAATATGTGGAGTGACTTGGAAAATACAACATGCAACTTTTATTGGAATGTAGGACATTTGAAATGGAACAATAGTTTTATCTGTTGACATAATCAGGGATGAATCTTTTGTGAAGTGCTAACCTGTTGTGCTATTTCACAAATTGTGCTAACCAGATAGAGACTGGATAATCCAAGGCAGCTCTGTTGACAACAGCAGCTTATGTCTTACAAGCTGCATATGTAAGAGATTGTTCATACAACAAAGTATCTGTAGCTGTTTAAATATCATTACTGAAAAATACAAACTGTCATTTGGCCCAACCATACTATTTATTTACAAAATATGAAAGAAAAATTGGTACATAACAAGATCAGAAAAGTTACCTGTTTAAATGACATTTGTAATACTTTCATGACTTTTGTATATGTTTTGAAAGGTGATAAACTCTGTAATGTTAATTTTCAGAGATTAGGTACACACAGGAACGATCTTGTCATGTAAACCTGTCAACAGTGTTAAAGCTAGAACATCTAACATTTGCAGAAAATACAGTAAAACTTAGTCTTAGAGACCTCTGTTTTGAAATTCATGGTGTTCCATGAAAAGGGCAAATTCCAAATTTGTATTGAAAAGAGGTATTACACTGTGAAAAACTACATTGAGTCAAGAAACAAACAATGGCTCAGTAGTTTATGCTTTAATGTAAATTATGTAACAAATCAGTTGGTTGTGGCCTACTTGAAAAAGTTTGAAGTTGATTAAATGTGTTCTGAATTCATTAGAATGGCAGTTGATTTTCTGAATTTGCTTGGTATTATCATAATTGATGAATTTTATTAGGAACTGTAATACATTTGCTGGTATTTATAGTAGTCCATCTGAGTGGAATACATGATTAGGTTCATAGGCCAAAAATGGGGAAATAAGGTTTTTTTGGCACTGGATGAGAACAAGAGTGAGTATTCTGTAAAAAATGACATGTTTTGAATAGTTTTCTCAAATTCATTCAAATTTTACAGTATATAAATGTAATGCATGAACATGAAAATTGTGTGACATGGAATTTTAGTTTCAGGAGTATTCATTGGAAAAAAATAATAGAGACTTTGCCCTTTAATTCATGATGGAGGTCAGAAGTTTTATCACAATTCATATATAGGTAGATAAAGTTGATGTATAGTTACATTGTGAAGTGAATGGGATGTATCTGCAAGTTTCATATTCATGCATTTGTTGTAAGCTATTATAGTTCACATAACATGCAGAGAGATGAAAACATGATATTTTTTACAGTACCTGTTTGAGGACAATTGCAACAGGTATTCATCATTGAATTTGACTTGTATTGGTTGTTCCAGCAAAAGTATATGTAAATTTAAGACTAAGAAAATAGTTGAACCATCCTGCAAATACATGTATAATAAATGGTGCTGTTGAAATTCCTTGAAATCAAGTTCCGTAATTTTTGTGAAATTTATGTTGTGTATGTTTGTTATGCCAAAATAATGAATGAGAAAGTAAGACATGTGTTATGCCAAAATAATGAATGAGAAAGTAAGACATGTATAAGTTGGAAGATGTGAATGTGATTTTCCATAAAACAACAAAGTACTTTGAGGACCAAATTCATTGAACACTGCTGCACTGTGATTTAAAATTAATGTATATATGAACCAGTAGTCGTGGTAGTATAGCTGCTTTATGTTCTTTTTCTGTTGCCATAGATTTCCGTCCTGAAAAGTCAAATGGCTCCTCTAAACTTAGGGATAAATTGGTTCATTTGACCTTATAGCAGTACCATTTAAATCTGTCTTGGCTAAATGGTTGTTTTAAAAGGGGTGTCAATCATTGGATTTATGTAGCATATATATATAGAGAGAGAGAGAGAGAGACTTTTCACATTTAACTGGAGTTAAGCTGTACATATGAAATAATTTACTGTAGTTGGTTGTGTACAATACTCACTTTTTTATGTGAAAATTGTGATAACCAGTCAGGTCGAGTATTATACACCATACAAGAAACACAAAAATATGTTACCAGTTAATGATCAAATGCTTGGGTGCATATTATACACAGTGTTTTAGGGTATTCATGATGTGGAATTTAATTCTACAGACATATAATCGAGTCTTTGTGAAACTTTTCTTTCTGTAATGACATGAATAATTCATTCGCTGTCTCCTGGACCAAATAAGTCTAGACGAGGGCCCTAATTAAGATTTTTAATTATAGCCACCGTTATAATACTCAAAGATTTGTTTTATGACAAGATAACAAAATAGACTTTTTTGGGCTCCCTGTTTAAACATGTTGTAATCAAATGTCCATAGCAAAAGTATGTGCTTAAAGACACTAAATAGGAATAAAGGAGCAAAGACTGTCATAAAGATGCAATTATTAATGTTTGGTAGTCTTCTTTAATACCTCTTCCATGGTTTTCATCAAAAGTTGATCCAGTGGACAACCAGATATTTCAAAGAGGTAAAATGTGTGTATCAAAATGTATGCTAATTTTGTGTCTTAATTTTGTTTTAAAACTAATTTTATGCTGTATTTAAGTTTCAGATTATTTATGGTAAAATTATAAATTGTTTTATTAATGACACTGGAATAGGTTTACCTAAAAGACTTCAAACTGAAAGGAAGACATGTATTTACTTTAAAAATGGTAAAATATGTGATCAGCAACACTGTTTTTCCTGCCCGATTTTGTCTATTGTACAGCTAAAATTTTTCAGCTGTACAGGGTACAACTATTTTGTTCAAAATGGTTTTAATTATATTCACTTTTGCTGTGATTTCAAAGAGATATAGGGAAGACAGCAGCAATGCTCAAAAATACATATATATGGTACAGTGAAGTAGTTAGCATCTTGTGTCTTGCTGTGAGGCAATACGATTTTGTAAATAGTAAACTGGTACCCAAAGTTGCAATTAGATGTAATCAATTAAGAGGCTGCCCATATAAAAGTCAGTCAGTAACTGGCACATGCACCAAAAAATCCCACTGTTTTTTTGCTTGATTATTATCTACATGGCCCTATGATGGTATAAAACACTGCTCATCCAAATTGGGTGTGGGTATTGAGAGTTATAAAATACAAAGACAATTAAAGGGAGATAACTCTTAATTATGCAATGCATTTTAACTAAAACATTTTAGAATATAACAAGCCATACCCACTTAATATTGATAAATCTTTGTTACTGCTGGAATGCATATATGTCGAACATTGAAATGAAACAAGAAAAATGGGATTATTTTAGGACGTGCCACCCACTGTATGTGGATTGCCTGGTTTTTACACGGATAGCCTCTTAAAAGTCAGCCTGGCATAAAACAACCCAAAAATAGTTCAAAGTTTAACTGAAGTTGCTAAATTAATCTGTGAAGTTGAGTTAAAATATCATGGACATTAATTTTCACTTGATAAATGGCATTCTTCTCGCTGGAAAATCTACATGTGGCATGAATGATATTTGAAGTGATTTGTAGAATGAATGGATTGTGAAGATGGATGTCAGTGATTACATGAATGTTTGTTTTGTATGATTGTTCAGATCAGTATCTTAAATTTAATACAACAGAAATGTATCAAATTTTGGATAATATGGTTGGCAGTTTTGTATGTTTTTGTTATTTATTTTTGTTTGAGCGGAGAGAACTGCTATATTTTGCACATAAGCTTTCTTGTAACCTGCTGTCAGTAACTGGATTATCAGCAAGAGAGGTCGCAAGTGCAAAATATGGTAGTTTGTGTTTCTACTGTTGATCTCATTGTTGGTCATACACGTGTAATTGACAATTCAGGTGACCAATGAAAACAATGATATCTTTTTATGAAGTCATTAATGCTAATTCATTGCCATTCCTTGTATAGGGTGATATGAAAACAAGACAGAAAAGACAAATGTAGACAATTATATAAAC
Organism: Botula fusca; assembly: GCA_028566455.1. Lineage (NCBI taxonomy): Eukaryota > Metazoa > Mollusca > Bivalvia > Mytilida > Modiolidae > Botula > Botula fusca. The sequence continues at coordinate 3,804 of JAOXYH010037430.1, read as the reverse complement.
CATCAAAAATCAGACTGTTTATTTAAAAAATTATAACAGATTTCACAGTACATATATACCCTAGGAATACAAAGCTGCCAATGTTTGGTTTTAATGACTTCTAAATAAATGTGAGGAATAATATATGATAAGTTTTGAAGAAACAAACACTGTTACCACACCACAATGTATTCTGCACCAGATGTCTAAATCTGTGTACTGATATATTAGAAGATAAGTGCATGATAGCTTTTAAGAGAAAATATAATGAAAACATTTGGGTGGGAGTGAAGAGGCTACATGTATATGAGGCATCCTGGCCATGGCACTATAGAACTAAAATATTCTCCATTCCCATGGCAAAAAAACAATCCTAGTTTTGTTTTTGAATAAAAATTTGAGAAAGAAAACTATTCTCTGGAAATTAATTTCTTTATGGTGCCGGGGCCTGAAGTTACAAGGTGTATTTGATTAAGGTCTTGTTTCTTGTAAAACTTTTAATTATAGAATTTTGTATTGTTGTAAAGACAAGTAGACACAGCAGTACTGTGGAAAGAGATGACATAATTAACATTCCACAAAAAAAGGACAATATATTCCATTAGGCAGTGAAATAAAGTATGTACGTAATGTAAGGGGTCCATTCAAAATTGATTGTATGGTAGTCTACTTGTCTTGGAAACAATACAGTTGTTATTTATATGTTTCAGGTTGTCATGTTTCAAAGGAACAATGACAACTTGTTTTATGAGACAAAGAACTGTAAAGCAGTCCTTTGTCCATCTTATTATAAACCTTTGTCAATTATCTTGTTTGACAAATGTTTATAATCACCAGTATATTAAAGTCAGCAAAAGAAACCAAGATGAAATATAGATGTTGCTATCATTACATTACTCTCAACATTTTAACCATTGTACTTGGGTCCGAGTTCTCAGAGATTCTCTTGAATGTACTTGTATCACACCAGAAAAGACTTATGTTTCTTTTACAACAATAGTACAGAAATGTAGCTCAGACATGTCTTTTTTTTTTAACTCTCAGGAATTTTCATTATTTTGTAACTTGCACTCACACACATAAGGGGATGTGTAAATTTGCTGATAAAAGGTACAGGTTCCAGGAGTACCAATGACATTTCAGGGAGGTAAAGATAATAAAAAAATTCATTTTCGGGGAATTTTATAAGAAGCTGTGTGCCTACACAGTCTTGAGTTTTGCTGACTTTAATATGGTAAATGCTGGTTATGTTGAATAAGGAGACACATTCCTTGTTCAAACATAAAGATAAGAGTTGTTTGCTCATTAATTCTTAGCAGAATATTGTATGAGAGCATGGTAAAAAAACAGTACAATGTACATGATACAGAGCTTGATTCAGGTGTTCAAATTTTATTCTTGAAATGATGATTGCTATAGTTATTTTTGAGCAAATGATCCACTTTTATGAAAGTTCAGAAGAACTTGATTTTATTTGTTCTGGGGGGACTATAGTTTGGTGTTTTTGAACTTTCTGAGATACCAAAATTTATATACAAAAATTTAAACAAAAAAGTTTGGAGTTTGTGTCGGGTCTAAATTCGTTCTGCATTGTATTATTAAAATGGAAGTATTTTGAAAATGGGTATGTCAAGTGCAGCGAAAATATAAACAATATTGACAATCTGAACTTTGGAATGATCTGACAAAAATAATTCAAAAGATGTAAATGGTCAACAATTTTATGTATCATGTTAAGAATTGTATGTTAATGCAATATTTTGAGGCTATTTATAAGCACATTGATGGTAGCATAAATGTGTTTTGAGGTATTTGTTCTGTATTGACCTTTCAGGGCATATGATATGGTTAGATCCTGTGTTGATTTTTCACTACTACAAAATTAATGTATTTCAGAAGATGAAAGCAAGCCCTTTATTAAAGAACACCTGACCCATAGGGCCATATGAGCTATTGTCATAACTTTGTGTCTTTCAGTCAGTCGTCCATTGCTAACTTTTTCATATTTTAATCTTCTCTGAAACCGCTCAACAGGTTGGAACCAAATGTTGCTCTGTGGTATTTTTGACATGGCTGCCAGGGCAAATAATGTGTTCCAATTAGTTAATATTCAGAAATCATGTCAAAAACCATTGAGTCAATGAAAGTAATCTTTTGCAGAAACGGGTGATTAAGGTAGTTGGTTTAGCTGTACAATCACTGTAGCCTACCGCCTCTGGGTTGTGAGTTCATGCCCGGATTTGTAAACAACAAAAAAGAGCGCACTCGACATGCAACCTTATGTGATAAGGTTTGTGAGTTACCTGAGATTAATGCTTCCTTGGGTACTCCGGCCTCCTCCACCACTAAATCTGACCACCACGATATAGCTTACCGGGGTAAATACTGCTGAAACTGGTGTTGATCCCCATTTAGTCAGTCAATCAATATTGCAGAAAGGTTTCTAAGACGATTCTCTACAATTTTATTTTTCCAAAGGGAATCCAAGATGGCTACCATATCAAGTTAAAGGTTAACATTTAACCCTGTGGGAAATACATGTACCGTTAAAAATCTTCTTTATATCACACCACGGAGTAAAAAAAAATGACATTTTGCAGAAATGTTGCTTTGATGGTCCTTTCCAAATTATGTTTTGCTTATGGATTGGAAATCCAAGATGACTGCAAAATTACATCAAGGTTTGGGCCCCGTTTTGTTTTCCATTTATTTGATAAGAAACTGCAATTTTTGGGGACTTTATTTCAGTCTGGTTCCTTAAATGGGATGTTTGGTTCGATCTCTACTGAATTGACAGTCAATAGTTATGAAAAAATTTAACCCAACAGCTGTATCATATGTCCTCAGATATCTGCATGTGTATGTTAACATTATAAAATTACAGAAAAAAATCTGGAACCCTTTGATCCACAATTTTGAGATGTATTAAAAAGTTGAGACGTGTGGTAGTGCAAAGCATAAATTTAATTACTTACAAGATGAAAATACATTTTCTTACTTTATACAGTGTTTTACATGATGCATTAAATTGTTGATGTAGGAATAAAGGTTTTTAAGAAACTATGGTTTGTTGTATTTTCCAGTATACCTTTGCAGTCATGTTGGAGAATTTTGTCAAAGCTGGTTATTTTGGCTATCCCCTGAATTTAAAATTCAAGAAAAAGAATTTTAAGATCATTGTTTCTTTTCACAAGAATTGTAAACTGGATAGCAAAGTGATGACCTGAAACAAATTTTAGCTCACCTGGCCAAAGCACAGGGTGAGCATTTGCTATCACTTTGGTATCTGTCCATAAGCCTTTCATAAAAAATCTACCAATTTGAACCAGAATTTTTCTCAGAGTGTCCCTTTCAGATTATATCTGGCATATATGGCCTGAATCGCCCTTAGAATATCTACGTTCAAAATTGTGTATGATGACCCTGCCCATCAACCAACAGTTACTATTAATTTTTTAGTTTTGCTGATTTCGGCCAGTTATGCAAATAAGACACAATTCAGTGGGACTCTTCGAACTTGTGTAACACGACTTTGTTTTTGTAGTTATTTTGTTCCGGCGGAACTTTTGAACTGGTTACTCTTTTCCCTTGGAACTTTATAGCTAGCCAATTTGTTTCCACGGACCTTATTAACTAGCCAATAAGTTCTGATGGAATAAACTGGCTAGTTATTAAGTTCTATGTGGAACTTTTTATACCCCCGCAAACGAAGTTTGAGGATAAATAGGAATTACCTAGTCTGTCTGTCGTCCACATCTGACAGCTGTCCATGCTTGTAAGGGCAGCTCCTGTATGTGTTGAGTGATTTCAGTGACACTGTACCCA
>JAOXYH010037212.1:0-11562 GCA_028566455.1 Botula fusca | reverse complement strand
TTTTTTTTTTTTTTTTGGAAAATTCAACAGTCATCGACGAAATGTTTGGATCTATAATTTCATTTTCATTTTTATTCTGAAGAAAAAAGTTAATCATTATAAAATGTTTATTGTAGGAAAGCTTTTCACCAAGTTCAATTCAGCATTCGTTGTAACAGTAAAAATACTGATACTTTGTATGGTTGTGTTTTCGTCTCAGATCTTGAACCTTAACTAAAATTTACCTTCCTCATCCACGTTTTCAAGGTTGTTCAAAATTGCGTCGTAGCGGGTGTTGCTACTACTGTCATCTTTCTAACAACAGAAAAACAAAACAAATATTCTCCATTTAGAAATATGATACAACTAATCTCACAATATAAAAATAGAATATATATTTTGACAAAAAGGAGTGACTCCCTCATGCATAGTGCTGTACTGAAGTGGTTTTTTGTCTCATCTTTTTTCTTTCATTTGCTTTTCAAACTGCGTGGTTATGATATTGGCTTTCCAAAGTTTGAGCATTGAAAAGTACTGAAGACACGATTTGTTGGAATACGCCTGTACTACGTCACCACTGATATCTTTAAACATTACTGTTACTCTGATAGTCCATGGAATGAATTTTTATTAGTTTTCAGTAAAGATGAATCATATTGATCTGAATAAAAATACTATTCCATTGTTAGGATTAAATCTATTAAATACATTAGGACAAAATGTATTTACTAGTATTACATGCATTAACTTATTCATGATTGAAATTCCTTACTAAGGAAGAAACAGATTAAAGAAATCTTCATAACGTGATAAAAAGAGGAAACTAAAACGCTATTACCGGCACCTGAGTCGGTCTCAGGAGCTCCGTCTACAGAGGTGTCCGGGCGCGTCCCCACGGTGGTGGATAGGGAAAACCCTGTCGATGCGGTGTAGGCAGGTCATAATACGGAAGACCTGCCCGTGAACCATTGTGGACAAACTGTGTGGAGAAACGACACGTTCCATGCAGGATAAAGATCCCCTCTACATTATATATTTCGATAAGGGTAGGGCTCTTGGGACGTATAGAAGGCTAAATTTCCAGTCCCTAGCAATCTCTCCCATTTTCAAGTGCCAGTCGAAACTCGTTGCCCCGGTTATCCCACCCATCTTTACTTTTGAAAATATGTTCAATTGATTAAAGCCGTGTTCACAGATACGATTTTTCATCCGATTCGACTTTCGATTTTGTGGATAAAATGATGTCACATTTAAAATAAACTGTGAAGTCGAACAAAATGCCTATGACGTCCTTCAAAAACAAAAAATCGTATGTCGAATCGGATGAAAAATCGTATCGTGTGAACACGCCTCAACTCGTTCTCGTCCTGAATATAGCTGAAATTTTGCTGGCTGGGCGTTTAACTCTCATTCATCAATCAACCAATCAACAAAACGCTTTTTGATTCTGACATCACATCATACACGTTAAATTTATATTACATAAGAATCAATAAATACATGTACCTCTGGGCGTTATGGTGAATGATGGCCCGAAACGCGCTTAAATATAATATAAAGTCTCAAACGGTATCTGCTGGAAAACTAAGTTGACATACCTCAAATAAAGTGCCGACTACATACGCGGTAGTTGTTGTAACAGTGGTTGATTTAGGAACAAATACCATGTGTTGCTGAAAGGAACACAAATCATGAATGACATGCTTCTTTTTTTCTGGTGCTTTAATTAACTTCCACTATAATGCTAGCTCATGAATAAAACATGAAACTACCAAAAGGGATAGGCACAAAAACTCCGAAAGGACAATGAAAAAAAAATTAGGAAACACAAATCAACTGACATGAATATAACGAAACATAGAAACCGACAGGGAACATATGAAACTCTATAAATTTTAGATGCTCTGAAGTTCTGAACTGTTAAGCATACGGTTTTGTTGCAGCCGCTGTAAAAGTAATTGCTTCTGAAGTTCTGAACGGTTAAGCTAACGTTTTTGCTGCAGCAAAAATGATTGCGATTAAAACGAAAATGAACTGGTATAATGAATTGTCAAAGCTTATTAATGATATAGTTCAAATATTAAATTAGCTCACTACATTTTAATGAAAGATTATTTTAAATTCTTTTGCCGTGGTTTATAAACAGTAAATACTCCTAAAACATACGCACAAAAATCAGATATATGTACACACAAGCTCTATGTGCACGAACCGTCTTCGATGGTAAACATTCCTTTCTTATGCCCTACCTGAATAATGGATACATGTAACACAAACCTCCAAAGGGAATGATGTACCATCGTCTTTATGTTCAGATCCTACAGTGCTGTTCGATCCCCAGTGATAATGAAATTCCTTCAGTTCAAATCCATCTGCTCCCCCTCCACTGAGGCATGGGCGGGTACCGCCTACTTCGATAACAACTGTAAAGCGTGTCAGTGTATATTGTAATTAATTCCGCAATATCTAAAATAAGCAACTAATTACTGTCTGATTAATGATAGAGAATGACCTATAAGGAATTTCCTCTTTGGATATAAAATATCTCCCATCATATGTGCTGTCAAAGCATTTTTATCTGATTGGTAATCCTGTGTTAACGGAATTATAGCTATTCAATGAAATCTGAAATTTTAACGCTGATTATTCTTTAACGTTCACCGTCACAATTTGGGGATTAATGTGAAAGACAATGCACACAATATGGGAGACCTTGGTGGGACCATTGATGAAAATTGTTAATTTACCCTTACCTGTCACTATAGCCGATCACCTCTGTGGTGAGCCGTCATGCCTCGCTTTTAAGTGGCAAAAAGGGTTCATTTAACCCGCGACGGTACGTGATAAAGTTTGTCAGTAACATGTACCTGCCACAGGTCCTACCAGACATTAAAACTTCACTGGTCAATTAAAATAATGACTGATTCTGGAGGGGAATCGCCAATATCTAACAAGTAACTCCCAACCTTATTTTCATACAGTAGATATCATTTTTATGATTGTGTAAATCAGAGTTCGAACTCATAGAACAATGGATACGGTAATCTCTAGAACTCGAATTAAAAGAACCATTTGACCAATCTGCTACAAAAGCCACAAGCAGAAGGGGATTGCTGATTTAATTAATATTTTTATTTGAGGCTTTATAAATAGTATTTCATACTGTTTTTTAACTATAAACATCGTTGCTACAGTGTACATACATGTATCATGTACAAATAAAATGTTTGTAGAATGACGGTCATTGATTGGAATAAATTTGTACGTAATGGATCGAAGTTTGAGGACAGAACTGACCTAACAGTTTATATAATTAATTTACCTCTATGGCCATCATTTTTCAGTGTAAAGGTTGCAGTGTTTGTAGTAGTTAAGTCACTGAAATCGAACTGGGTTACTCCTGCACAATTATCGTCGTCTGCGTTCTTAATATCTATGGGGGACTGTTGTGAGTCATCACAGATGGAATACGACTGTGCCCAGTTAGTTGGATCTAAGAAATAGAGCCACAGATAATATAAAATTAAAAGTACGGTATACTTTTTGACAAATTATGACTTATTTTCATATCTTGGACATTTTGCTAATGTATTTTAAATAGATACTTCTTTTTTTCTCCCTAGTCATCCGTTTTTTCCTTTTTGCAAAATTGAAAATATATTTACATATATGACCAACAAGGACTTGTTGATTTTACAATTTAAATGCTCTTTATACATACAACACGTTTCTTAATTTTAATGTTCTAGTACCATTCTATGTCAGTAAGAATTAAATGAATAAAAGTATTTTCATTATCTCAAAACTATATTTGGGGTACATCATGACAAAAAGAAGTAACAATTAATAAATATTACATTTATATAAATAGTAAAAACGGTGACTTTCTGGATCGCATCTATCCAAATGAACTTGAAATAAAGGATACCACAGATACTTTAAGGTCTGCTTCATATCGTGACCTTCATCTTGAAATTGACAATGAGGGACGTTGAAGTTAAAGCTACGATAAAAGAGATGACCAACTTTCCGATTGTAAACGTCCCTTTCATTTGTAGCAATATTCCAGCAGCGCCAGTGTATGGAGTATATATTTCTCAGTTAATACGATACTCTCGACCTACTCAGATCTTTTGGATAGAGGGCTACTGCTGACAAGTAAGCTTCTCAATCAGGGGTTTGTTTCGCAGAGGTTGAAGTCTTCACTTCGTAAGTTTTACGGTCGCCATTACGAACTGGTTGATTGTTATGGAATGTCTATCTCACAGATGATTAACCATCTGTTTCCTGTGTCATAGTGCCATCCCCATCCCTTCTCGTTCATGACTACTTACCGGATTCTCGCCGTGAGTAATACGACGGGTGCCACATGTGAAGCAGGAACTGCTTACACGTCCAGAGGACCTGTGTTCATCCCCGGTTTTGGTGAGGTTCGTGTTACTCATTTCCTTTGTTTTTAGTTTCTGTGTTGTTCATTGTTGTGTCTATTCACGGTCTTGTCTGGTGCCGTAGGACATTCGAGCTTTGATTGCGGTTTGGTATCTTCTATATTTTATTTGAACATGTTCACACTTCTGGATATCCATCAACTAACAAGGGCGTAAATGTTTTATTAATATCGCTGAATATGAAAACAAAACAAAATAAAATGTTATTTCCTGGAGATTAGTTTCGAAGTAAAATTCCCCAATAAAATCATGTTGCATGCCCCTTAAAAAAAATGTGGCAAAACATTAAAACCTATCTTGGGACCACACCATTTTGAATTTTAGTTCATAGGTTTTGCTCGCATTTTTTCCAGAATATAAATTTTAAGAGAAAAAATCCGTCACCTTGCGCTTCACAAATGCCAAATACCGCCACAGATTTTCAATTTTCTCTAAATATCAAATGAAAAACTGTTCTCTTCAATAATTTGGAAAAAAAATCAAACTTTTTTAGAATAAATTTGTATGCCTCTTCAAAACTTGTCTGTCGCCAAAAAAAAAGGTTCGATTACAAACAAAAAATATTTTGTTCGCTCGCACTTATTTTTGTCAACAAAAAATCAGAATGAATAAAAATAAATTTGACGTGGCCTGAGATACTTCTCCCCTGAAAGATCATCCTCTTTTTGGTGACCAATTGGAATTCGCTATAATATTAACATTATTTATTAAAACACTTCTTTTAAGAGACCACCTGTCATGATCGACCAGTTTTGTAGAAGGGGTTACAATAAGGTTTAAATTAATGGCATATAAAAGTTCACTTTTAAACCCAGTATATTATGCAGTTTTGTTGTTTATTTGGGCATATTTTTAAGACGTAGTTTAAAATAATGAATGATTTAAACACAAAGTTTAACTTTTAATGTTACAATTCCCTATATGTACAAGTTAATTTTTTACATCAAAGGATAGGACCAATAAGCACCTACACGACCTATACTAAGAAAAAATCTAAAATGATCTCCCTTGTTTTGGTGCGACAAAAATTTAAATGGCCAATACTTTGAACAAGTTTAGATGCAAGATAACAAAAGTAATTGTTTTTATGAAAAATACATATTTTAGAACTTAAACAAAAACACATATAATAAATGCTTAATTTAAATATTTTTTGTAATTAAGCCAAACATGTATTCCAAAACTTGTATTTTATGTCTGTAGTATTAATTGGACTTTCAATTTTCATAATTTGGTGTTGCCAAATTAGAATAAAAATCATAACTAATACATGTAGTTAAAACTGTTAAATGTACATAACCAATTAAAAACTCAACTTTTCATTTGTGATAAGATTTTGTCTAATACTATAGAATTTTAAAAAAATTAGAAATTTAGAGATTGAAGAACGATAACCATACCTTAAGAATTCCGCACCGGTATGAGAGGGTGGTACAGGAGTGTACCGTGCATGGATGAACGGGAAATAAAATACCCATTTCACGATGAACGAAAAATAAAAATTTTGCTTCCTCGTTGCATTTTTATCAAATTTGCACATAACACGGCGATATAACGACTTTCTAGCTTGAAGATACGGCAAACACCAAATACATTGCACAAAAATTACCCTGTACAACACGCGTATGAATTATCATGTTAAATACAGGTAAATTATCGGGCTTAGCCAATTCAATCACATAACTTTTAAGTTTTTTCCAAAATTAAGTCTGATATCCACCCGGACCAGGGATATAAATTTGCACTGTTATAGTTATATATAAAAATACATCATATATGTGAAAATTAGGTAGGGTCCGAGTGGATAAAGCTATTATTTTTGGCCTCTGAGAGCTGGGAAATGCCATTTTTTTACCTGAATTGCACTTGTAATATTTTTATTTCCCAAATAAGTGTATATCTTGGTATCAAAGATTGAACTGAAAAAAGAACAAAACATAGAATGCAATAACTTAGGTTATGGTGTTTATTGTTTGAAACTCAGAAGTCCGTTTTGCGAAAAAAATCGTAGGTCGTTTTAGTGCTTTCGGGACCTCATCCTTTCTACCTGCTGATTAGATATCGGCAACAGAATACCGAAGCAACAGGTTCAAGTGGAATCCAAAACTCGTGAATCCAGAGACAAAGCAAAAGCGTGGAAACAAACAACAAACCAGGACAAAAACAAAAAAGAACTGAAAATCAAAAACATGCACCAAACAAACCAGATAGCAGACGACACGAGAACCAAAGCACTAGCAGTGTAAACTCCCACCAAAACCCGGGATGACATCAGGTGCTCTGATTAAATCCTGGATTCTTTAATACTGCAGATTAAAAAATTATGTCCAAATACTGCATAAAATTATGTGTTTAATGGTGAAAATTTCGTTAAAATCAGATTAGAAATGACTTCACAATATTTTTCTAAATTGTGGCTTTATATGAAATACTATAGGAAAATATCACAGGTGACAAATACTTACTGCACATGTACTAATACTTGTTCCTGTCATGAAATAACCTAACAATTATCCAGTTTACATTAACTAACCATCATACAAGTGTGTAATGACTAAAAGGCAGTAGGAGAATAACTAAAATCCATTATCAGAATGTTGCTTTAGTGACATTTTACCTAATTTGGTACTGTTTTTATACACTAATCTATAATTTAAACAAATTGGTATTTCTTATAGTTGATTTCGAAAGGAAATTTAACCATTTTATGTTCAGACTTTTCGCATGATCTCAATGACTATATTTCTATTAACATACCGTTATGATATTGTACCCTTTCATTAAATGATACATGTATCCATTATTACATGTATGTTTCCATTAGCACATATGTATTTTATTGACTATTGTGTTATGTTGGTCACTGACCTAAATTGTTTGTTTACATTTATAACATAATGCATTTGTTTATTGGAAAAGACAATGGTTGCTTACTGTAAATAATATGACATGACTGGGAAGTTTCTACAAGATCACCTGATTTGGATGGTTCTCCAACTTGAATATAATAAATGACATGTATCCATGATTACATGTATGTATCCATTAGTACATACAAATGTATATACTTTACTGACTATTGTATTATGTTGGTCACAGACCTTATTGTAATATGTCGGTCACTGACTTAAATTGTGTGTTCACATTTATAACATAATGCACTGGTTTATTTGAAAAGACAGTGGTTGTTTACTGTAGATAATATCACATGACTTGGAAGGTTCTACAAGATCATCTGATTTGATGGTTCTAAAACTTGGATATTTCAAGATTTTCAGGACATATAAATAGTCGAATCCAGACATTTGAGCCGGTCTGCTTTAATTTGATACATATAATTGCTGGGAGTTGTATTATTGTTGAACTTTTAATTGTCTGGACCTATACTTTACTTTGGACTTTATATTCACTGAGGATTATAAGAACTGTTTTACATCTACAGAAATTGCCCATTTTACCGTGTGAACAATTCTTCAACAACTGGATTTTGTGGACTTATTTTGATAGTTTATGGAACTCAGTAACTGAACTTTGTAAATAAGGCCAGTGATTTCACATATTATATATAATTGTTTGCTTTCTTAGATATTAAAGTCTAAAAATCAAATATGTTGGTTGCATCTTTGTTATAGATTTCAATATATAACAACACGGTAAGAGGAACTGTTATACTTGCAGGACATGGAAATTACTCAGCTTACTGTTTTGGACTTCAAATACCATACCTCACTCAATATGGAAAACAACAGATATTGAGTAAATGTCAAGGGGACAGTCTCCCATCTCCAAAGTGAAAGGCAGATCAACCAGTCATCTAGAGGTCGCCACATGATCTTCAACAAGAGGGATGTCCGACACCATGCAGCAACCCCAAAATTGCCCCAAGAAAATCAAAGTTGATCAATAATTGGACACAATACTACATACGTTTATCAAATACATGCATGGTTTAGGAACATAATATCTTAAGGAGACAACTACATGCATGTGACCATATTTCCTGACTTGGGATAGGCACAAACGATATCCAGTGGGCTTAAACTAGTTTTGTCGGATCCAATACGGTCAAAGACAAACATAAAAACACATCAGTAACTCTTGTGTACATTGCATTGAAAGACCAATCAAAAGACAGACACATAATGATGGTCAATAACATGGACCTTTGTAACCATGCCTTGCGTGGCATTTCTAGAAAAAAACGAATAAAAGCAAAACTTCAAAAGTTCAGGTATACAAAAACACAACGCAGTACGGATATTGCGTACTTTAAGTCTATGTATTTTTCGGGTTTTTATTGGACATAATTTCAAGTTTTTTCTCCTCCAGCACAATAGAAAAACGTTGTTTGTCGTCGGTCCCACTTTTCTCATAGGTTTCGACTGCAATTTCGGTTATTTATAACACGTCAACGGTTCACAAGACCAATTGATAAAACAGGACCTGCAAATAGGTTAACATGGAAGTGTGTTTGTATAAAGCAGACCAGACAGAGAACAAAGTTAACATAACTATAGAAAAGTGTCTAAACAAGTCTTGTCCTGCCCAGAGAACAGTCATGACTTACCATAAGACGGTCATAATGCCTGGTCAGCAAGTTAACATGCTGTTCAAGCTTTGTTTGCACCAAACTGTATACCATGGAATCTTAAATTTTTCTCTTTTATAGTTAATCAAATTTTCTTGTTTTCCATAAAACGTACTGAGTAAAGGTTCTGTGCAATGTTCTGTGTATATCACTTTAAAATATAAGAAAATATATCTTAAATCTTTGTTGAAGTTCTCTGTTCTTGCAGTTCCGTAAAGTCTTTAAATCCTTAATCGTATAAACTTTACTCTGAAGTTCATGGAATATAATAAATATTACCAACTTGAAGGCAATAACTTGGCTTGGATGTTACGCATCACAAATAAATGAGTGTGCCGATATTCTACAAATTTTGTCGGTATTTGCAGAAAAGTTATAGTATTTATATTTTTCAAATTAAATCCCTGACAAATAGATCGAGGTATCATCATTTCCCAGAGAAAGTTTAGTAAGCAAAAAACATGCAAATGAAAAATGATGCCAACATCTATTTGTATTTTGCGTAAAAAGCGAAAAAAAAGCTATAATCAAATATTTTTTCCTATATTTTTCGCTTTTAAGCAATCTACTGTTATGGTTATGTGATAATGATGCTAATTATTCTACTGATGTCTGTTCTAAATCACGAAACGTTTCTTTTGAATAATATATTCAAGTAAGTTTGGTCAGAAAAACAAAGTGTGATACATGTCATACTGATTTTTATGCATCGGATGTTCACATTTCGTAAATTAATTACTCGTCAGCGATGCTAGGGACCAAAACTTTGGAAGATCACAACATTTACAAAAAATTTGAAAAAGCTGGAACATGCCAAAATGATCGAAATAGGAAGCCAAACCCATCTACGGACAAACCTTTGCATTAGGGAGATAACTCCGTATTTATCAGAAAAAAACTCAGAAAAACGAAGTTTAATTTTTTGAAAATATTTTAAAAAATAGGAAATCTTATGCATTACTAATATTCTAAAAAATAAATATGAGAAAACATACAAATTATTAGCGCAAGGTTTATCAAATCTTTGTGAAAGCGTAGACGATTAACTCATATAAAGTGGTCTGGAAGAATTTGACGATCAGTCGAAACCTGCTATAATTAAAGATAAACTGGGGAAACAAGTCCTTTAATTTGGTGTCGCCGCATGCATTGTGATCCATTTCAACGTCCGAAGCTGTATGTATCGACTTCACTTACTTCCAAAGGGTACTTGGTGTTCCAATTCAGTTCCGAACACTGCTGATCCATATTTCCACAGACATGATAAATTATTATTTACATTTTTCAACGTATTTTAAATGACGTTTAATATCAAACGTTAAATTCACAGTCTTCAAAGGTCTATGAAAATGTTAACAATGGATGTTGGTATTGCCCTGCTATTTATATACAGTGTTTCCTGTTAAGACGTCACTGACTTTCCTGTAACTTCATTGGTTGTATTGAATATAAGTGGCAAGGCAGCACTAGGTTCTTCTCCTTGAATCTCAGTCGCTCCTGTAACTTTTCTTTTTGTAAATTTTCTGTAACTTCTGAACTTCTTGTTTATTCAATACACTCTAATTAACAATTTTATTTACGCCGACTATGCTTTATTTCTTACTTTTCTGTTGTCCTTATACAACATTGTTAATTTTTTCTTTTGTATCGTCTTTGACTCATTCAAATGTGAATTTTAGACTGGATCCTCCCATTTTCTTCATGTACAGACTGTCAAATTTTTCGTTTTGGGCTACAGTAAAATAGTTCTTCCAGTCACCGATATCTCCTAAAAACATTCAATATGGATGAACATGTGTACATACACGAATAGTGCCATATTAACAGCTTCACAATTATCAGTATAATTGACATAAGTAAGTATTGCATATCGTCGTTCGTGTCGTAGAGATAGATTTGCTAGGGAACGCGTTTAAATGCAATCTTGCTTGCTTGTAAAGACGTAACGCACGGTATTGCGCCTTATGCGGTAACGTCAAAATTCGACGTTTTTTTCTTTTCGGAAGTTAGGCCATAGTAAATTACTTCTACCTTTAAGGTCACCTTTACTTTGCAAAACCTATGAGGGAGGGGAATTGATCAAACATACTTCTACTGTGTATAAATAGATGAACCAATCGTGTAAATGGTAATATTTGTATTTTTTCTTACGCGAGTTTTAACTCCATGAAGTCAAACCAGACTAAGTTGTCCCTTTTTGAAACGAGATGCGTTTGTTGTTATACATGTTTTGTATTTAAAGAATAGCAGGCAAAATTTTCTAGCTTGGAATTGTGAGCAAATTGAAATTTAAAATATCAGACTTGATATAAACTGCTTGAAAACCACAGTAAAGAAATAAAATTTTCGACTAGAAATTTTTGCGATATACCTATTACGGCGTACTTGAACGTTCGCAACGTTCAAAAAGGGCTGAGTGGACAAAATCGTCAGACATTTTAAATCGTTCAGAAGAGACATTTTTTCAGCCAAAAAATATTCAAAACTATACTGAAGTCTCGTGTAGTAAAAGTACAATTATCAGAAGGCACCGTTTTTTCTATATCA
>JAOXYH010037211.1:0-18626 GCA_028566455.1 Botula fusca | reverse complement strand
TTTTCACAAAAAACTACAAAATTCTATCTGACAGTTCACCTTTTATAAGGATTTTCCCTTATAGACTCTGTGTAAATCAATGGCAACAACATGCCTTATTTTTTAAAAATGAACATTTTGACCTATATATTTTAAACTGAAATATGAATTTATGCAGAATAAACTATCATTTAGCCAAGTTTAAGAAAAAATTATCTGCTGTAAATATTAGTGATGATCTGCCTTTTATTCTCACTTTTCAATCTGAATAAAGGATTATCTCCCTTTTCACAATTATCTCAGATAGAGCAGTTTCTTATCCCTAGTGCTTTAAAATACCTGGATACCCCTCTTTTTTATTTTTTCAAAATGAAGCATTAATAAACCCCAAATAATCGGCAAAGTTTAAAAAAGTATCTACCCGATATTTTTTTATGCAAACCAACCACAAGAAATCCATATTTTCCTGTATTACTTATGTTAATAGAGGCTAAACAAATGACTAAAATGTGACATTTTCGCTGAAAGATTGCAAAAAAAAACTAGTCTGGATACACATGTTTTTATTCCTTTTTTGAATTGTATATTATTTCAACCACAAAATATCTTAATATAAAAAAAATCATCTGCTGCATCTATTAGTGTTGTTCTACCTTAAACAAATGTGTTTCCCGTTAGTAATGTCCTAATAACTGGATATTGGTGGAAAAATCAAATATACATTGAACTGGATGATGGCTAAAGAATGTTACACTGTGTGTGTCCGAAAGCAATAGTTCAGGATAGAGGTCATTTTGTATTTGTCACTTATTCAGATCAGAATGATATCTCAGTGTTCAATACAAAATTTTGTACACCAAATAAAAATTTGAAACATTTACAAAAACGGTATTAGTAATATTTGTTGATGACTTCGGCTTGTGGTGATACAATGTTATCATTTTAGCAGGGGTGTTTTACATATTGCGCCCTCGCTACTCGAAGTACTCTCCTCGCCGTTTAAAGATAAAAAAGGAAGAACAATAACGTCCAAAACATTCCCTTCACTTGTTACAACCCTGAAATTTGGTTAAAAGGAGGGATATTTTAGATTTTATACCAATAAACCAATTGTGCTGGAACAAATTCTTACTCATTGAATATTGGCGGAAAAAAATAAACATTGCAATGGGCGATAGAGAAAAAATATTTCCACTGACCGAGAACGGGTTAATGTAATGAACTTTTTACAAATGTTACTTTCTACAAAGGCCAAAAAAAAACTAACAAACAAACACATATACATAAAAATAAGAACAGAACAAATACACAAAAAATGAAAAATATAAAACAAATAAACACCTGTAATAACCAAAACTAAAAGCAAGAAAGAAGACAAAAATAAAAACAAAAAGGAGCACACACAATAATGATAATAAAAGAAAACAAGGCAAAACAAAAGCAATTAAAAAAAGAAGAAAAAAAAACAACTGGGCAAAATCTAAAATAAGGCCAAAAGCAAGAAAAAGTTAATCAAACAAAAAAAGAAAGAAACAAAAAACATGGCTTTCATTGTGCAATTGCATTTAGAACAAAAAAGAAGAAAACTGTGTCTTGTTTTTTGAGCGCTGTTGACAAACGTCCACAAAAATTTTGTCATGTGTGTCGAACCCTCAAGTGAACTTCTTCACTTCTAAGGATAAACTGATGACTTTAATGGTCGTAAATTAAACAGGAAAGTCAGGAGCTGGGATTGTCACGGCTGGTCGATTTGGATGTGGCTTTTGGAAAGGTTAAATGTGACGTTCTCTGGTACAATGTACATGCGGTGTCATTTCTCTTATCTTGTTCATTGATCGTTGGTTAAACTAAAAGTTTTCAGATTAAGGTCTTATTATGACGAGAAATTCATTTCAGTTGTTCTCGATATGTCACTTTTTAGTTACAGATTACTCTTTTCCTAAAACAAACCTTGAACACGTTATCTAATTTCCGATATATTATTAGTTTAGCTTCCTTAAACATTAATAAAATATGCATTTATCTCCCTCATACAAAGCTCTGTCCGTATTGGTCATGGCTAACTATTTCCGTCATTCTGGAATAAGCACGATTACAAATGGTTTATGGTCGTCCAAAGTGTTGATCCTAACTATCGCTGAATGTACACACCCGATACATCAAATCAGATTATGATGTATTATTTCTTTAGTTTGTTATTTCTAAGGCTGGGTCACCTGACAGTAATAAAAAAACTATATGACACTATGGACTAATCTGCAACATACTTTGGGACCGAATATAGGTCCCTTTCCCAATGACAAGCAGAATTCCCAAAAAAGCAATAAATTGAGCAAGTAATTTTCCTTCCTAATTAATAAAAATTACATGAAGTTTTTTTCTAACTTTAGAGGACTCAGCCCCTCACCCCTTTCAAATCCGAATAATCAATTGATTATCTGGGCACTGTTTGTAGATGTGTACGTGTAGTTGTGCATTAAGAAGTAGACTACAAAGGTGGTTCACGTCAAAAACTGAATACCTGACTTAGCATATCTGTAGGTTATGACAAACATTTACATATTTTCTTAAAGCATATTATGCTTGAAAATGGATGTCTAAGTCTTTCTGTCATTCCATACTCCTTAAAAAAGATTTGATTCATGCCCATATCATGCTTTACATAAGATGCGATTACAATTTCATGAAAAAAGTGGCACGAATCAACAAAAGCCAGCAAACAACGAAATCAGAGATACGCTTTGTTTGCTTTTTCTTTGTTATCTTTCTCGAATCAATCACATGAGGTAAACATCAAAAGTTTAATCCTTACACCTTCCAAACTGCTTTCCTGACCAAAATTTCTAAATATATTTACTATCAGAATGTATTCTTCAAATAGCCACACATTTTCCAGTTCGTGGAATATCGTCCTATTTTAAACTATCTTGGCTCATAGCATCTGTCTTGGAAGGAGGTTGGTCTCATGGCACATAATTTTGAAAATTAAACGTCAAGGAAATATTATGCAGTGTTTGCTTAAAATTTGCTGGCCCATTTCAGAAAAAAAACATATTTACATTTTTTATCCATTAGGGTACTATGATAGCCATTTTAGATTGAGGTCTGGCTCGCCGGACAAAACTATGAAAGTGGCACACGTAAGCACTCTGCTTTTTTTCCTGGCTTGCTATTTTCAGATATTTTAACCAATTTTCCCCAAATTATTGTATGTAACTTTAAAGGATCGTAACTCCAACAAATATTTTCAGACCCGACTTTATTTTCCCTCATTTCCAAATCTGTTATAGTCAAACGAGGAAAGAACTCGGTGTTTCCATCTCCTACTCGCGTTTCGGTGAAGGATAAAGAACATGGTAATTTTAACCTTGCTGTTGTCGACCGGAAAAAAAGGTTTAAACAAAAATTTTCAGTTCTTCCTGGATTTTTTTTGGGGGGGGGTATAAAATGTGTTTTTTAAGTACATGGAGACTGTTCAAACAAATAAAAAAGAAGAAAAACTTCAGACTCTCTGTTTGCAATTCCTTTATTGTCTTTTGCAGAAAACGATACATATCGAACAATTTACAAATGGTCTTATTATCTAGATATTGGCAAAAAGGAATTAATGAAAACATTGGAATAGAGTTTTTTCTCTCATTTATATTTCATTTTCTATCTTCTTTATTTTCAAGGCACACAGTGACTGCAGAAACATTTTTTATATCTTACAACCAACAACGTTGATTAAAAATATACATATGCTGTAGATTTTGGATTTTAAACCATTGTGTTTGCTGTTATTAATGTCCTAATAACTGGGTATTGGTGGGACAATCAAATACACAATGTACATTGGAAGCAATGTTACACTGTGAGTGTCCGAGAGCATATTTGGTTTTGTAGATGGCGATTAGACAAGAAATAGATGCATTATGTGCAAAACATAGAAATAAATAAATGACCATGACATGGGTTAATAGATCAGTATACAAGTCAACTGTATTCGTCACTTATTCAGATCAGAATGATATCTCAATGTTCAATACAAAAATTTTGTACATACATTTAGGTATAAAACCACAAAAATCCGAAAAATTTACAAAATACAGTATTAGTAATAAGTAATATTTGTTGATTCCGATCTTCAGCTTTGGCGATGTAATGCTATCAATCAGCAGGGCTGTTTTACATATTGCGGACTCGCTACTTAAAGTTCTCTCCTCGTCATTTAAAGATAAGAAAGAAAGAAGAAACGTCCAAAACTTTCCCCACACTTCTTACAACAACGAAATTTGGTTAAAAAGAGTGGACGTTGTAGATTTTAGATTTCATACCTATAAACCAATTCTGTTGTGACAAATTCTTACTAGTTGAGAATTGGCGGAAAGGAATAAACATTGTAATGGGCGATCGAGAAAATGTTTCCACTGTAAATGACCGAGAATATAATAACTTTTTTGCAACTGACATAAAACGAGTTTATTTTTAAAAAGAACAAAAGGAAAAAAACAAACATAAAAACACACACATACATAAAAAATAAAAACAGAACAAATACACAAAAAGGAATAAAACAAATAAACCACAACGTAAATTACCAAAAATAAAAGCAAGGAAAAAGACAAAAAAACGAAAGAAAAACAAACAAAAAAAAACAAAACAAAACAAACAGAACAGACACAAAAATGATAATAAAAGAAAACAAAGCAAAACAGTAGAAATCAAAAACAAACAAACAAACAAACAACAACAACAACAACAACAACAACAACAACAAAACGCAACAAATGGTAAAAAACTGTAATAAGGCCAAAAGCAAGAAAAAAAGAATCAAACAAAAAAGAAAGAAAACAAAAAATCATTGCAATCATTATGCAATTGTAGTAACAAATTACAAGAAAAACTGTGTCTTGATTGTAGAGCGAAGCTAACAAACGTCCACAAAATTTTATCATGTGTTAAACAAAAGTAAAAACTGTTTGTCGAACCCCTGGGTGAACTTTTTTCCCTTTGTAGGTTAAACGGCTGCCTTTAATGGTCGTAAAATAAAACAGTAAAGACAGGAGCTGGGATTGTCTCAATTGGTCGATTTGGATGGGACTTTTGGAAAAGTTAAATGTGACGTTCTCTGCTACAATGTACCTGCGGTATCATTTGCATTATCTTGTTCATTGATCGTTGGTTAAAGTTTTAAGATCATCGTTTTATTATGAAATTCCTCTCCGCCAACGAGTAAGAATTTGTCCCATCAAAATTTGTTTATCGGTATAAAATCTAAAATCTAAAGAATCCATCCTTCACCATCAAGTTTCAGGGTTGTAACAAGTGAAGGGAAAGTTTTGGACGTTTTGTTCTTTCTTTTTTATCTTTAAACGCGGAGAAGAGAACTTCGAGTAGGAGCCCACAATATGTAAAACATCCCTGCTAAATTGATAGCATTGTTTCACCACAAGCCGAAGAATATTACTAATACCGTATTTTGAATTTTTTTTTCCGATTTTTGTTTGGTGTACAAAATTGAACATTGAGATATCATTCTGATCTCAATAAGTGACAAATACCATTGACCTCTATCCTAAACTATTGCTCTCGGACACCCACAGTTTAACATTCTTTCGCCTTCATCAAGTTCAATGTATATTTGATTTTTCCACAAATGTCCAGTTATTAGGACATTACCAACAGCAAACACAATGGTTGAAAATAAAGAAGAAAAACTACAGCATACCTATATTTTAATCAAAGTTGTTGGTTGTAAGATAAAAAAAATGTTTCTGCAGGCGTCGTTTCCCTTGAAAATAAAGAAGAAATCGAAAATGAAATATGAAAAGGGAGAAAAATATATTTATATGTTTTAATTAAATCCTCTTCGCCAATATCTAGATAATAATACATATGTACCATTTGTTTATTGTTCGATATTTGTCTTTTCTGCAGAAGACTTTAAAGGAACTGCAAACAGAGTCTGAAGTCTTCTCTTCTTTTTCCTTGTTTGAACAGTCTCCATGTTTCAGTCCGGTTTCACTCTTCCGTCCATCTAATCTGATACTCCTCTAGCGTTTCCAGTTCTTTCCTCGTTTGACAAAAGTGGGTGTGGAAACAAGGGAAAATAAAGTCAGTTCTGAAAATATTTTTTGGAGGTACGATCTTTTAAAGTTACAAAGAATAATATGGGGAGAATAAGTTAGAATATCTCAAAATAGCAAACCAGGAAAACTCAGAATTGGCATTGATAGTGCTTGCATGGGCGACTTTCAAAGTTGTGTCCGGTGAGCCAGACCCCCATCTAAGATGGCTATCACAGTACCCTAATGGATAAAAGTGTGTAAATATGTTTTCTCTGAAACCGGTCAGCAAATTTAAAGCTAACACAGAATATTCCCTAGATGATTAATTTTCGAGTTATGTGCCATGAGACCAACCTCCTTGCAAGATGGATACTATAAGAGAAGATAGTTTATGACGATATTCCACAAACTGGAAAAAAGTGTAGTTATTTGAAATATATTAGTAAACATGTTTTGTAATGTTGTCAGAAAAGCAGTTTGGGAGGTGTAAGGATTAAAAAATTTTATATTTACCTTATGTTTTTGATACGAGAAAGATAACAAAAGAAAAAACAAACTAAGTATTTCATTGATTTCATTGTTTGCATTCCTCATGAAATTATTTAAAAAATAAGCAGAATTCCCAAAAGCAATAAATTGAACCAGTAATTTTCCTTCCTAATTACTACAGAACTGTAAAACTTTTTCTAAATTTTGAAGAACCCTGCCACTCCACTCCCTCGTCCGATTCTTTTAATATATACATGTGAGCATCTTCAGTTAGTCAGTAAAAAGTTATGAGTAGTTACGTACTGCATAATAGGTCAAATCTGAATATATTCTAAAATTACTGTTGACTGCTGGCTTACGGAAATAGCTACGCATTTGAAAAAAGCGAGGTAACTCTAGTTGAGTATCAGTAAATAGTAATAAAAATAGTGAATCCAGTATAAGGTAAATGCGTGGAAACAAACAACGAGAAACTAGGACTCAATAAAAAGAACTTAAAATCAAAAACATGCAGCTAACAATCAAAATAAATGACACGAGAACATAAGCATTAGCAATGTGAACTCCGATCAAATCTCGGGAGTGATATCAGGTGTTCGGGAAGGGTAAGCATGTACTGCTCCGTTAAAGGAAAACGTCACATTGCAAGTGGGAATATCCGATGAAATGTCAAGTCCGATGAGGTTTCAATTCCAGTGTGACCAGAAATTTACCAGAACATATGTCACATCTATGAGATAGATACATTATGTCGATCCACCAAATCATGGTGGCGACCATAGAATTTCTGGAGTGACAATTAATTTAATTTCGTTTTTCCGCGTTTTCGTTCTCGTGTTTTCGCGTTTTCGCCTTTTCGTGTATAGGCGTTTTCGCTTTCGCATTTTCGCGTTTTCGTGTTGTTAAATGATAGGACTAAAACACGAAAACGAGAAAACGTGAAAATGGCCGCATTCGGCTTCCATAACAACGTTTTAGAATTCCAGGTTAGTTTATCATATCTACGCATGTCTATTGATGTTAACTTCCGAAGCGAAAACGCAAAAAGGCGAAAACACGAAAACGGGAAATCAATGCAGAACTTTTAAAGTATGTGTCTCAGGCATTCATCTGGTCAATTTTTTGTGCTTTGTTGTGTAAAGATGGACATGATCATTTCAATTTCGAAGAATATGTTTAAATCTTTATGTCGTTTGTATGTTATCATTTCATTTGGGAAATGTATCTTTTTTATATTTGCCGACAAGTTTGTATCTTTTTTATATTTGCCGACAAGTTTAGTCTCATAACTTCCGTCAGCATTCACCAGTTAAGTCATATTCCGCCAGCGTTCTCCAAAAGACGTTTTTGAAAGGTACTCGTGTATTTTGTCAGTACGTTAAAACTGGAGGAAGTAAAATAATTTCATGTGTTTTAGCTCACCTGGCCAAAGGTCAGAGTGAGCTTTTGTCATCATTTGACGTCTGTCGTCGTCCGACGTTAACGTACTCAAAAATCTTCTTCTCTGAAACTACTGAACAGATCCAAACCAAACTTGGCCAAAAGCAACATTTGTGTCCCTAAATTATAATTTATATTCGGCATTTCCATCCATGAACAAAAATGGCCGCTTCTGCTATAAATAGAACATAGTGGTAAAATTACCATTTTTTACCTATATCTTCAAAACTATAACAGATATAGAAAAACTAGAGAGGGCAGAAATGATCAGCACGTCAAGCGCTACAAAAGTCGGTTACCCAAAATTGTTAGACGACTCCTTATTTGAGTTCTGTCCGATTTAAAGCAAATTTTGACGATTTTTTGCTGTTTTGGCCAATATCTTGAAAAAATCAAAAATGATCAGCGAGTCTATTTTTTTACTCCGAAATCATCGGATAACTCCTTACATGAGTTATTGGCCTTTAAAAGCAAATTTTGACGAAAACCTTAACAGACAGAGAGAAACAATAGAAATCGAAAAATGATCAGCGTCGTTTTTACTCCGAAATCGTCGGATTACTCCTCACATGAGTTATTGGCATTTAAAAGCACATTTGGACGATTTTTGCTGGTTTTGGCCAATATCTTGAAAACAATAGCAGATAGAGAGAAACTGTAAAAGCAAAAATGATCAGCAAGTCAAGCTCGACAAAAGTCTCCGTACTCCGAAATCGTCAGATGACTCCTTACATGAGTTATGCCCAAGAAACACAAATTTTGACGATTTTTCCGTTTTTGGCCAATATCTTGAAAGCAATAACAGATAGATAGAGAGAAATTGTAGAAAACGAAAATGATTAGCAAGTCAACCTTTTCAAAAGTCTATTTTACTCCGAAACCATCGGACGACTCCTCACATGAGTTACTGGTTTTTTAAAAAAAAAAAACAAATTTTGACGATTTTTGCTGTTTTTGGCCAATATCTTGGGAACAATAACAGATACCGAGAAACTTTCAAAAGCAAAACTGATCAGCAAGGCAACCTCTGCAAAAGTTTCCATTACCGCAAAATCTTCAGTCAACTACTTTCATGAGTTATGCCCGATTAAACGCAAATTTTGACGATTTTTGTTGTTTTTGGCCAATATCTTGAAAGCAATAACAGATAGAGAAAAACTGTAGAAATAAAAAATGATCAGTAAGTCAAGCTCTACAAAAGTGTCCGTTTTCCCGAAATTGTCAGGTGACTCCTTACATGAGTTTTGCCCTATGAATTGTAAATTTTGACGATTTTTTGCTGTAATTGGCCAATATCTTGAAAGCAATAACAGACAGAGAGAAACTGTAACAAGCAAAATTGATCCGAAGGTAAAAGCTATACAAAAGTCTTTATTTACCCTAAAATTTGTCAGACAACTATTTACACGAGTTATGCCCCATGAAGCGTAAATTTTGATAATTTTTACTGTTTCTGGCCAATATCTTCAACATTGTAGCAGACAGAGAGAAACTGTAAAGAGAAAAAATTATCAGCAAGTCAAGCTCTACAAAGTCTCCATTACCCTGAAATTTTTGGATGACTCTTTACATGAGTTATGTCCCGTGAATTAAATTTTGATGCTTTAGCTAATATCTGGAAAACAAGATCAAACAGAGAGAAACAAGTAGTAAAAATAATCGGCAAGTCAAACTCTACAAACTCTCCGTTGCACAAGAATTAGCAGACGAATTGTGTCATGATCGTTTTCAGAAATACCCAGCCTACCCACTTCCATGAAATTTCTTCAGATTGCCATCATAGATGTAAATTCAATTTAAGCTGCAAATATAAGACACTCGTGAAATGTCAGTTATACCAAGTGAGCGGTACAGGCTCAGGTAAGCCTCTAGTTTTACTTCCAGACTATCAGGTATGCAAGAATCAAAAGTGCATGTAGTGTAAAAAAAATAACGATGTCAGGTTTATTTCAGTCGTTTCCCGTGCAATGTCAGAATCGAAATACACCGCAGTACAAAATCTGTTTTTTTAAGTTTCCTTTTTGCACTGTTTACATTAATATACATGTATATATTATAACTCGTATCATAATTTTTTGTTCAAAATTAAAATATGTCATTTTGGTTAGGGAAATTTGTTGTAAGAAATTTAGCTGTTTTGGTAAATTTAATGTTATATGCTAACATGTGTGATGTAAACATGTAACAAAATAGAGTGCAGTTGTAATAATAAAGTGTGCAAATGTGATACCTCTTAGTTGCAAAAAGTGTAAATGTAATGCAGCCATTCGTTTCAGTTAAAGAACATATCTAACTTGTTTGTAATATATCAATGGAAAATAAAATGGAAATAAATGGGGGAGTTCCAGATTTCAGCTGAATTTGTGGCTTCTGACTTTTTTATATACAAAACTGCTTCCTACTCAGTTTTAAACAACCACTTAAATTTTACAATTTCTACATCATTTTTTCTTTTGATGTTACCTTGTGCAAAAAAATAAAAAACAAATAAGCATCTACAAATATCAAAAAGCTTTTTTATACTAAACCTTTTCTTTTTAAACCAATGTTAACGTATATTATTCAACTTTATATAGACAAGTGTATGTAACAGCACTAATGATTGGTCAAAGCGCGTAAATTGACGTTTGAAAAAACATCGTGTCACCCTGAACGTCGAGTCCAAATATCGTGTTACCCTCTGCCCTCTGGGTTTGGATGTTATAAACGCGTAAGTCTTGAGATTTTAGAGGCATTGGATTTAGTCACGGATTAAATAAATGTCTTTATGAAAAAGTGTAAAAACTCATATTTTACTGTACAGTTTGATATTGATTTTAATTTTCGAAAATTTTATTGTATTGTACTAATTTACGCCTTGCCTATAATAAGAGTTTTTGACGACATTGTGAACATTTACACATGGTTGGGCTTCGACGTGGAATAAAATATTTATTTCCTTTTCGTGAAAGAGACACGATGATTTGTTCAACCTCGGAAAGTCATGTTTCCCTTGGGCAAGCCTTCGGGAACATGACTCCCTCGGGTTAAATGTAAAATGTTGCCCTATTACCATAAAGTCATGATCACTGAATGTTTAACCTATAAATATATCACGGTTGTTGCTTTGATCCCTGCTGCAAGAGTCCAGTGTTCAGCAGCTCTACATTTGCAGTTTATGGATAGTTTTTATGACAAAGATGCTTCTGATATTTCTTCTTTGCTTGAAACTTTCTAGGCCATGCCATGTGAAATTCACGTGATTTTTTTAAAACAATTATTTTTATATTGCGCTCAATTAATCAAAATAAAGCATAAAAATAAGTTTTTCAAATTTGTTAACTCAAATTTCCACGTGAAATTCACGGGAAAAATTCTGGTATAAGCTCATTGCGGTTGAAATTCACGTGAAAATTTTCATGTCAATTTCATTTTACTTTCACGTGAGCAAACATTGCCTGTGTGTGATATAGATACATGTATATCTGGGATTGATAAAGCACATTCCTACCTCTTGTGTTTGCAATCAGATGAAGTCTATTAAGAAATGGAGGACGCAACGAACATAGCACGTACGTGCTCATGCTATCAAGAAAAATTCTATTAGGAGACTGTCGGTGACAAGAACCAGAGGAATTTTCAAATGTACATATATACATATACACCAATCAGGGAACGAACTGTCCTTAGAACAAAAATTATTATGGCGTGTAAAATCGATCGTGCACTTAATACATCTAAGAATCTGTAGCATGAAACCTTATTGTTTTCTCTTCAAACAGAGACCTATATGTATTTGCACCCAAATCTCCCGGAGCAGCTCCAGTTCCGTTCCGTAAACTTCCCTCCACTGGTGGAGCGAAGTACATCGTAATCGGAGCGGAACCGTCACTGATCCGGAGTTTGTTTGCACCCCGGACGTTCACCAAGAAGGAATCTGTGGCGACCTGTACCTGATAAAGTTCCGCAAAATAACTAGGTCGGACAAATTTTTCACACATATACTTGACAGACTGCTTCAGATGCCTTAATTACATAGAATTCTCCTTTTTCGATTGAATTTGCCACTAGACAATATATAATAATGCGATTTTACCTTTTGTAAAAACTTTATCGTCCATAGCAACCACGACTTTTCTGAATAATTTTAAAGCGAACGATGTTATTTGTAGGACGACCTTCAATCGACAAATCATACATGTATCTCTTGTTTCAAATTCAACGGAAAAACGAGACTATTTACCGATTTTTCTAAAAAAAATAAAACCACAAATTCAGTTACACACAAACAAGCAAAACTTGAATAAACCATAAGAATTGGCATCCACGAATATAAAGTTCTTCCACAGAAACCCACATCCTGTATGGCACGGGTTGTGATATACTGCCAACGATCGATAGATAAGCTTTGAAAAGATCCACAATAAATTTTGTAAACTTGTTTTAGGTATTAGAAAGACGCAGCTAAGTCTGAGTTGGAAAGGGTACAGCCAAACTCTTATGTATTTTTCTAGCATCAATTCTCAAAATATAAATCCATTAGATAAGGAAGCTTATAGTTTAAATAAGAGATTGTCAGATGAGGGTATAAATACATGGTACATTTGTGCAAATAGCATAATTTTCATAAACCTGAGCTAGATAAGGATAATTTTATAGATACCGATATAAAATATTTCAGGGTAGTTAAACAGTTAAAAACATTACAAAGCAAAGATTCAAAAAGGAAGTAAGAGACCATTACGAAAAAAAACCAAATAACTGATAAATTAATTAGTCTGGGTGATACATGTGTACATGTAGCTCAAAACTATTTTTATATGGTAAAATAAAAACGTCTGTCAAACTAGACTACTATTTATTGAATGTCAAAATTTTTAATAGTCGTCAGCTCCTTACGAAATTTAGAATTTCTGACCACAACTTAGAAAGGAAATAAACAATATTTTAATTTTATCAACTGGCAAAGATTCGTCAATTACACAGCTTCCGGTAAGGTCAAGCGGAGTAAGACAAAAGGTCAAATTGGTTGAGGAAACGTACTTTTGTCAGGAGATCAGTGAAAATTGCCTAACAACATTTAATAATGTTTTCCCAGGCTTATAAATATTAGTATCACCTTTTATCCGATGATTGGCACCATTTAAGGGCTGTTTCAGTATTCTAACAAGTTACATGCAAATATTTTGCTCATGAATATGTTTGTTCTGGTACCAGTTTTCCTCCAATAGGCGCAACTAAAACTACAGGCACTCGAATTCCGGACCCCCTCCCCTTTTCCTCATTTGGTCCCTCCTACAAAATTAGTATGGATCTTAGTCTTGAATTATAAAATTAAGCCATTTATAGGAAAAAGAAGAGATATGGTGTATAAATTCATTACACAAAATCCTACACGCACTTGACAAAACTGTAAAAATATAAGAGAATATACCTCAAGCACGGGGAAATTTTTTACGGCTTCCACACAGCACGAGAGACAAACTCTGTCAATAATAGGAAAAAGAAGGGATAAATGACTTAAATTTATAATTCAAGACTAAGATCCATATCAATTTTATAGGAGGGACCAAATGAGGATAAAGGGGGGATCCGGAATTCGAGTGCCTGTGACTAAAACCAAAACAATGTCGGATTTGTCCAAATTGGAATATCGTCTATAAGGGAGATACAAATAACTTCCTCGGAATCAAAGAATTTGTAAATCTGTAATGTTCTTGATGATGAAGAACACTTCTTTCTCCCTTGTAATATTAGTAATTATATTTGAAATAATTTGATAGAAACTTGAAATGAAAATGTCCTTGCTTGACTCTCCATCAAAGTCAATTGAAATTCTAGTTCCTGAAGTAATTACTTTGAATGATGTTGTTGACTATATAAAGCGGGCTATGGAAATGCGAAAATTAGGTCCACATTGGCCAATTTAAGTTCTCCCATATGTCGATATACAATTTCATTATAGTACTATGTTGTTTAATGTATACATTTATGTTTATTTTGTATTGTTTGTATTGTTTAACCCGTCAAGGTTTGTGTTTTGGAATAAAGTGATTATTAATGTAGAAAAATTGACAACTGTGAAAAGAATAACGGACATTCTTGTGTAAGATTTCAGCCGTTCATCGACTCCACGAGCCCTGCCGGGGGTGGGGGATTAAAATCTTACCCTCTCTCTTTCCTACATGTATACATTCATTGTTTTTGGAGGAGGGTGGGGGAGTAAGACTAATAGATTGGTTTGCAAGCGACTTCGCTATCATCGGAGTCCATGTAAAAGGCTCGTTGCACTTTCTGGAACCCATCCCTGGTTACAATTGTGATGGATCCGCTGCAATTTTCCGTACAGAAGTAATTCAAAGGCAGATAGAGAAAACAATGTAGATTAAAAACTTTATTTACATGTACTTATTTATTTATTTATTCATATACAGGAACTTCAAATTTTCTGACTTATTCGTAAATTTTAACATACAAGTAACAATGACACAATTATATGAACGAATGAGACGTCAAGCGTTGCGTGTATTGAAACTGATTTTCATTCATCCGGATCTTGAAATATGGCTGGAATGACGACGTATGTTGTTTCTTTCGTTGTTTTAGCTGTTTTCTCTTCAAACTTCACTTTATTGAACAAGTATATTGCAAGAACACTGACAATTTCTAATCGTTTTGGACGCAACGGACATACCTTAACCGATGGAACAATAGAAAGCATGTGCAAAGCGCCTAAAAAGGGTAACAAAATAAATACATTTTATAAAAGTTTACCTATCATCATTTCGTACAATTCTTAAAGTATTAATTTGTCAGAATATTTACAAAATGTATCTGTATAAAAGTTTTCTCGTAGTATTCAATTTGTATCATAAGAAATTTGTTTACTTCAAAAGTTTTATGCATATTACCTGATTAACTTTTTTGCCGAACATTGTCGTTTGATAAAAATAAATAAACAATGCACTTAAAGAACAATTTTTCACTTTTATTCAGAGTGTATGGAATGTGCGAATTGAGCAGAGACATTTTAGCACACATTTTAATTGTAACCAAGAGACCATGGGGAAATGTTTGGTTTTGTTTACATTCTCGAAGACCGAAATAGAAGATTTTAGGGCGAGATAATTCCTAATTTTCATTACACGTGATTTTTGTGGGTACAATCAGACGAATTCATTTGAAATATTCACAAGTGCAACGCCAGAAACGTGTCCAGCGACAATGGAAAGCAATTCATTTTAACTAGAAACGCGATGCATTTTAAATATAAATGCAAAGCTTTTTTAATGTTAGTAGGCATTCGCAAAATGCGACGAATTTTAATTGTATTTAAACATATCGTCATATTTTTTCATTTACATATATATTACAAGTTATGTGTATTGTCAATTTCGGGGCCTGGGTGGCGGAGTGGTTAAGGTCGTTGTTTACATTGTACCTGCATAATCACTGTAACCTATCACCTCTGGGTTGTGAGTTCACCACCCGCTTTGTAAATGACAAAAATGGGTGCACTCGACTTGCAATTGTACTGGATAAGGTTTGTCAGTTACCTGCCCAAGGTCGGCGGTTCCCTCTGGGAACTCCAGCTTCCTCCGCCACTAAAACTAAATGCCACGATATAGCTAAAAAATGCTGAAAGGGGCGTTAAACCGAATTCAATAAAAAAAAAATGCCCTTGCTCGGACTGAAGACGACAGATTTCAAAACCATTAAATTTTTCTAAATATTCAAGGCTTATGCAGCTTTCACTTTTCAAAACATTAATGCGTTATGCAGCTTGTGTTTAATATATATGGACACTCAATTTGTTTTGTCTTTAATTCTACATTTTTTTTACTTTTCATATATGTATCGAGTCACTAAATAGCGAAATTTTTCGGAATAATACAGTCTGTGACGTCGAATTTTTGATGTGACGCCAAGCTGAACGAACACCAGAAACGATCGAAAACAATTACAACCTGTAGCTTAGATGTGAATATTTTTTCTGCAAGTGAGAAGTGAAGACTGTGCCTAATTACTAGTGCATGTGTTCAATAAACATTCAAATCACTTTTATTGTCCCAAGATCCCCTTCGCCAAAATATTCGTTGCAATATTCGTGCAAATTGTCTTGTTTTTTAAAGCCATACACTTTATTAGTTACTTTTTACGTGGATTATCATTTAATTAATTTATAAATATATAAATAATGTACTACTGATGTAGGCTTCTAAATATATCTGTATAAATAATTAAACTATTTTTTTTCGTTGATATACATCAATCCCCTATATCGCACGAGATGACATACAGCACGCTTGAGGCACGCGTGAAGGTAATTAACGTTTAGTCGTTAGCAGACGATAGAGAATATTATTTTTTCTGTTTTATCTCATATTTCATTACGATCTAAATAAAACCCTTGAGGTACTGTCTGGGAAACAGAAACACAATGAAGTTAAAAATTATGAAGAATATTTTTTCTATAATCAGCCCCATGAATGTTCCAGTTAATTTTGTCTAGCATGGTGTTTATTAATGTTAAATATGTATGATCTATTTTGAGAGCACGTTATCGCAGCAGACAAAAAGTGAAAAGGCAAATCATAATGCTATACACTATACAGGCTTGTTACAAATGCGTCTCATCACTGTACAAATCAAATCAACAAACACGCAAATTACATTGATTTCAAGATTGTTTTAGCGTGTTTGGTGTATAACGGCTGTTACATCACTAGGGACTAGCAAGGAAGATATACGTCATCAGTTTATGCCATCTCATGTGTTGTCCGAAAAAGATAAGAACTCGTCAAATATTAATGGCGTTTTCAATGAAATTTTGGAAATCAGTGCGAATGCTGTGATCATGTAATTAAAATTAGATCGTAGTGTGTGCGTGTTTTTGGATATCTTTTCCCAAATGACATCAAGAATTTACGTCTCCTGAAATCCTAGGACAGTGTGGAATTATTAAATCATATCCTGATTCGGAGAGAATGTGTAATTTTTTCTTTGATTGATTTTTGATTGCTGAGATTCACGTAATTTTATGGAGTGTTAAACTGAACGGCGTAGAATTTTATTATTTGCATGTGTTAGTTGTATCGAAGAGGTACAGAAATAGTCATATGAAGACGTTCTGAAATAAAATAATTAGAAAACTTCAAATATCATCAAAAGTCGGCGTAAAAAAAGATTGTTCCGCTTTGATTCAATTTCTGTTACTTGAATTTGCATATTTGATGAAATGCTCTCTGAAATCAACGGTAAATGAAAGAATCGGGTATGATTCTACCGGAATTTGGAAGGAACTCTTTCATAGAATGTTAACTTTTGGGGAAGGTCTTGTTTATAAGATGACCAGTATCGCTTACAGTTTTATGAACAATCAAAATAGTGGATATAAAAATGATACTGAACCAACAAGACGTTGTACAGAGGTATTTGCTGGAAGCAGAAATAGAAGCGTTAGCGTCAATGACGTCACCACGCGATGTGGAACATATCCTAAATCGAATCGGAAGCGTTCTAGGAACCGACGTCATCATGGTCCTTTAACGGTAAGTTGTAGTTTTATTTGAAATAAATTAAAGGTAATTAACTGAACAATAAGGCATTAAAACTGAAGAAATAGATGACATTAATTATTAAAAACAGTGGTTGTGGGAAAATAATACAATTGAAAATCCTGTTATATCTATTTATCGATCCATCCATGTATCTATTGTTTGTTCGTTCGTTAATTTATTATTATATAGTAAAATTATGGACAACGAGTTGGACTTCACTTCAAATAACTTATTGACTGTCATTCTTACGGTTTTATTTTTATCTTTTTTTTCCCTGTTTAATTGAAACTCTTGGGGTTTTTTTGCTTCATTCTTTTGGCTTACCATTATTATTTTGTTTTTGTGTTTCATTTTCTTTTCCCAACACTCTTTTTCTTTCTCTGTTCGATAGAATTATTGACAAAGAGTTACCCCTCACTTCAATACCTTGTGATTGTAATACTTCCGGTTCTACTTTCATCTTTGTTATTCTTCTTTCTTTTTGGGTATCTATAAATTTCAGGGTTTTTTCATTTTTCCATTCTTGATTGTTTTCTTTTTATTTCTCTGTCTTTTGATTGTTCTTTCTTTTTTTTTTTTTTTTTTGCTTCATTCCTACAAGTTCACATGAGAGTCTGTGAGTATGTAATATCTGTAAAATGTAAGATACTGGAAATATTTTTTAAAAGTACAATAGGGATGTGGATTCTCGATGGGTTAAAATAGTCGGTTTAAGTCACTGCAAGCTATCAACTATGCGGTGAGAATTTGCTCCTTGCTTTGAAAATACATGCCATATAACAATAAGGGTGTGCTCAGCTGGCAAGCGTACGTGGTAGATCGTGGTAGGTTTGTCAGTCACCTGCGAAATGTCGGTTGTTCCTTCAGGGGACTCAAGTTTGCTCCTCCAAGACATTACTTAAAATGATGTTTAACCCCATCCAATCAACTTATTAATCAAGCAATCGAAGTAAAACATTTATACCGTTAGGCCAAACATAATAAGATGTTTGTTTGCTGTTCCCCTACTCATGATAATAAAATGTTGGTCGGTAGGTAGGGATAAAATTTTATTTTTTTTTAAATGACATTCCAAGTGCATAATAATAACCAAATAAGGGGTAGAATAGTAATGAATCAACAAAAAATA
>JAOXYH010037103.1:1351-11562 GCA_028566455.1 Botula fusca | reverse complement strand
AGGAAATTAGATGTATATTTATACATATCTTACCATTTTCACATTCCATTCCAGTAATACCATCAGGACACTGACAGTAAGCACCACCTGGGTATGATAAACAAGTACCACCATTTTTACAGTCTTTGATCTTACAATAATCTGGATCTGGTAAACATAGAGACAATATAACATATATATTATAGATACACTGAACTGATTACAAAAATGAAGACAATCTACTGAAAAATCTTTTCCATGTACAGATGGGAGGATGGATGATGTTGAATACCATGTGAACAGTAGTTAGCTACTGTAAATTCAGATATTAATGCATGCATTTATTATTGCAATTCCTGGACAACCATCCAAAATTGCTAGTTTAATTAGAGCCACGTCTGTACTTTTCGTCCACTATTCTGAAAGCTAATCACTAGGCGCAAACCAACTGCGTGCTCGTGTGCTTATGAGATACTATCAAGACTGAAAAGCATACCTGAATCTTCCAAGAATAACTGATACAAAACAAAATATCAACATCAATATATCAGTGGTAAGTATTTTTGCCAGGAGATAATGACATCTTATCTCACTTACCCGAACTTCAGAAGTAAAAATTCATAATAAAGTTTACTGCATGTATATAATTCATTGTTATTAGCTGCAATAATATAGCCCTTGTGACAAACTTTTGTCTCGGCAGAGTAACTGTGTGCATTGAGGGTTTTGTTATTAAAACAAATGGTTATCTGTTGTAACATAATTTCAAAAAATTTCATGCATCTATGTCTCTGATTTCAGTCAATTTATCAGGTGGCCTTTATACTAACTTTGAAAGAGAAAGAAAATAAAACAACATCTCCAGAAACAAATATACTTTTTGGATATTCCAAAGTTACAACTTCATGTATTGTGAAATTTTTAAATTGTTTATATGGCTAATTTCAAATAAACTGCAACCCCTTTATGTAAGTTATCAAGGCTGTAGAAATTTCAGTAGCCTATGTCGGATTTATCTGAGAGACAATGATGTAATTATCAACCTGCACAGTCCTAGGGTCTCAGTTGGTCAAAGCAATGTCCTAGCTGGCACCAGAGATTGAACCCCCATCTGATGCAATCACCTTTTGCGGTTGTTCTTTATGTTATCACTGTTTATTTCGTTGTATAAGGCCAGAAAGCGTTAGAATTTCCATCAGATAAGGGCAGAATACATGCATAGTCATCGTCATTTATTTACGGTGTTGTTGTCTTCGTTGAGGTCTGTTATATAATATATAATAGTTATGCCAACGACAAAATAAAAAGAAACAGGTTTATTTGGTTGTCAGTCTTGCTAATCAATTGTAAACATCAATAAATATTGATAAATGTTTATTTTGAAAAATGTGAAGTCATGGGAACGCAAGCACTGATATGTTCAGTGGCATCAAAATAGAATCTGGAATGTGTATCGGTTGTGCAAGAACTTCTACTGTCATACAACAGGTGCTTGATTCTGGTCTTCGAAGTACATGACGTATTCTGACCTTTTTTTCAATTGATCATAAATACCCTGATTGAAAACCTTTTATAAGTTTGCGCACAACTAATAGTGCTCCAAAAAAGGAGGAACTTGTACAATGAAGAAAACCGAAATTGGGATATAACCTTTTCATGGTTAATCAATGTTTTGATTTTGCAAATAAAAGTAATTTTGTGGGTATTTCAGTATTTTCTAGAAATTCCAAAAAGGGTTAAAACATCTTTTTACTTGTCCACGGGCAAGTAAAACAGGAAAACTCACTTGTCCGGCACACCTGTGGGACGAGTCAGACAAGTCGGGCATGGTATTTCCACACCCCTGATTGTCTACATATTGTAAAATGACGAGAAACGATGACTGGCAAAATTTTGGCAAACGTGTCAGCTTACTTTGGTCCCGATTATATCTGAAAACAATAGCAGGATACAGGACTTCCCAAATTTTATCCCTCTGTCTATCATGTCACTTATATTGTCTGCAATTCTCCGTCACCTCTCAATGAATAGCACACAAAACTTTAAACCTCTTATAAATATTTGCTTTTTTTTTTGGCCAAATGCTTTAGGATTGTGCAGGCAGAACGACAATCTATCATGAACGAAATAAACTTGATCGCAGATAAATGTTTCTGTGCAGTTCGATCAGATATATCAGTCTTTTTTTCATTAATAGTTTCAAGGTATACAGTAGAAAATATCTTTTAAGTTAATTGGCCAAATTTTCAACAGACATTCGTTTGCATGCAATTTAAAATGTTGGTGATTTACACACCCATTCACTCACAGATATTACATACTGTTCATGGATTTTTAGTCTAGAAAATTTTAGTCCACAAATTTAACAGTATAGAGTTTGTGCTATATTTAGCCTCAATGGACTCATCGTGGACATTCTCCCCATGCCTGTATACTTTTAGATACAGATTATTAGATTTATTTAGATTTTGGATTTATTAATTAGGCTATGTTAATTAAAGCAAATACTACATGTGTATATGAAATTATCTAGTATATTACATGCACTAACTATTTATTATTATATAATATTTCTGACGATCATCGGCTCCGAGGTGTCTAGAAAATTTTAGTCCGCAAATTTAATAGTATAGATAAAATTTTCTTAATGTTGTCAGTATATAAAAAAATATTTGGAGTTTAATTGTACATATCAAAAATTCGTATTTCATCAGACTTTCACATCTTTTATAGTCCAGCAAATTGGGACATGCTGTTCATGGAACTGTTTAAGTTTGTGATGCAGTCAGAATGTTTACTAGTGTGTTATAACTAACTACAGCAACATGATGTTTCATGGTCTCTGTGTGAATCGGTTAACTTCTGCTTAACTCAAGCAGTTTTATTTGTAACAAGGCATAATAACCATCTGCAGAGACTGACAGGTACATGTATAATATAATGGAGAACTAAAACGCAACAATGGAAGATAAACTGTTAAACACATTTGAAAGGACATTCTTTGGTGCTTACACTGGCACCATTACATGTAAACACAAGTACAGTTGAACATGTTTGTGTCGAACACTCTTTCCTCGAATACTACCGCTGTCTCGAAGTTGCCGGGTGTGCTAGATCGATTTTCTATTATTCTATATTATTTCAAACTGTTAATTTGAACATTCATGATTCGAATACATCGGCAATTGTGTCGAACACTTTGTATGTCCTAAAATAAGAAAATACTGTTATTTTACCCTTTTGTAGTCGAAGTGCGAATTTCAAGTCTCGAAGTTGCCGGGCGTGCTAGATCGATTTTCTATTTTCTGTATTATTTCATCACTGTTAATTTGAACATTCATGAATCGAATACATCGGTTGTGTTGAACACTTTGTATGTCCAAAAATCAGAAATTAGTGTTATTTCACCCTTTTGTAGTCAAAGTGCGAACTTCAAGTCTACATGCATTTGCCCTTGAATTCCACAAATTTCGAATTTCTTGTTTAGCAATGTGTAAGGTCAAAAACTACGACTTCCTTTTCTTTAAATTTGTGCCATCAATGTTAACCCAGTGTTTTCATATACTTTTTAACAATACATTTGTGGAAAACAATAAAAATACACAACAACTTGTGTTCAATAAAACAAAACTGTATACAGATGAATTGAAGCACTGGATAAGTCGAAGTGTTATTACAGTCCCTTGAACTTCGACACAACCGAGTTTCACTGTATAAAGAATGCAACTGAAACACAAGAAATGGTGTATGTAATCTATGACAACAATATGCTTTCATTCAGTTTGTTTAACATACGTTCATCACAAAGTTCTCCATGGAAACCAAGCTGACATACACACTGAAATGTTCCATCATCTTTTGGCCTACATTCACCATTGTTTTGACAGGGGAAGGACAAACATGGATCTGAAAGAAAATTATTAAATATACTTAGTTAGCAAAGTACTTCAATTATCTGTATCATGTGGAGAACAAGTCACATTAATGAACAGAATGCATCTTTTTTTTTTTTTAGTTTCATTAGTGTGTAAAGAGGTTGACCTTAGCATATTTGTATGAAGCACTGCATACTAAAATAAATTCCTTCCTTGCTTTTACTGTAAAGCAAAATATCTTACCTCCAGTAGTTAACTAGTTACTTATAGGAAATATAAGTTTTGTTTATACAAATATACACTGTATTATCACTAATTAATAATCCCAATAGGAGAGTTTGTACTTAGTTCCCAACATCTGGATATAATTAAGCATATAGCATGTAAACATCTTTATCTGAGATTAATTAGTCCTGACACTTGACACTTTGAAATATACAGATTGACTCTCACCAGGGAACATATGCACATACACATAATTAAACTACAAGAAACACTATGATAACAACCCATTATCTAAGGTTAATAAGATTAAAGCTGGACTTGTAAAGGTTACATTTAGGCTCCTCCCACATGGGGTAATAGCTGTGTGTAAAGCCATAAACATGTTCTTGGGGTATCAGTTTCTGGTTTATTGCAGATAGAGAAAGTATCATTGAATACTGACTTTTATTTGGAAATTTAACAACTTATTTTTTCAAAGGAGCTTTGGATTAATTACCAGTGTTTTGGTTTTACTCTATATTAAGAACTGTTTAGTTTGCGTGAAAGACTACAAACAATAGTGTGTCACCATGTCTGGTCGTGGCAAAGGTTATCGTTCAAAAAGGACTAGAAATTCACCTTATGAATCCAGTGCAAGCAGACAGTGGGATCCAGAAAACCCATCTAATTGGACAATTACTAAGCTAAGAGATGAATTGAATAGTAAAGGAATTAGAACACCAAACGGTTTGTCTAAAACTGTGCTAAAGCAGCTGTATGTTGAAAATTGCCAAACATCAAGTGCAATTGACATGCCTGATTCAGAGCTCCAGCAATCATTGCAAAATGAAATTACTAACAATGAAAATGACGTGGATTTACAGCCAATGACAGATGCTGACACAAATGTTCGCTCATCTAGGAACAATGATAATGTTTCTGTGCATACACCTGTTCAAGTGCAGAACAATAACACAACTTGTGTACTGGATGCAAGAAATGACTTGGTTGGCGTAAACAACAGTACTCCTAATGAGAACAATAGCAGTAACATAACAGCAATGTTTGGAATGATGACACAATGTTTCAATGGTTTCCAGCAAACTGTTAATCAGTTCACTCAACTCATGAACAAGGAGAAGACTTCTGATGTCAACAAGGATTTTGGCTTGCAGCAGTGGTACAACGCTCAAGGATCGCAGCAGTGGTACAACGCTCAAGGATCAGCAACTAGCCAGGGGAATCATGTTCCAACTTCACAGTTTACCCAAGGATTACATCAGGATCTCTTTCCGAATTCACAAGGATATCAACAGGATCATACTCCAAATTCGCAAGGATTAATACAAGATACCACTCACTGTGCGTTTCCAGGATCACAAGGAGTTCGTTCAGATTCCTTCTCCAATGTGGACATCGTTTCACCGTCTCTTCAGAAGCAGATCATTGAGGGTAAGGATGTAAATCTGGCCTCCCTTTTGATACCAAATTTTGATTGCCCCCAGACTAATTCTATTTTGGCAAATGGTATAGAGTTAAATGTTTCTGGGAAGCCTGATCCTCGCTTGAACAGAAAGCTGTCTATTCAGGAATTCATTAAAGCCTTTGGGAAATATAAAAGGGTTATGTCAGCAACTTATGCTAGTAGTAGGGCAGAATTAGATGCTTATGAAGATGACATAATTGACATAAGCAACTTCTATGGAGATAAATTTTATGATTACCATAAAATGTTTTCCGCTAAAGCCGCAGCTTTGTTACGTGAGAAACATAGGAAGGTTGACTGGAGTAAAAGAGATAGGGATATTTTAAGTTTGGTTACCGCCGGGACAAGTGTCAATATTTGTAAAATCTGCAATATGGTAGACCATACTACAGCTTTCTGTCCAATGCAGGCATCAGTTAAGTATCAGTCAAATTTTGACAGAAATATACGGCAAGTCGAGACTTCCACCAGTATTGCAAATGTGAATGACAAGTCAGATAGATTTGGTAGACCTAGAATTTTTCTTTTTGGTAATGAGATTTGCAATAATTTCAACAGTAAAAGGGGATGTTCAAGACAACCATGTCCATTAACTCATGCCTGTTCTTTTTGTAAATCTTCTGGACATTCTCACATTTCCTGCCCAAAATCTGTCCCTCAACATAAAGCAGCAGGGCAAGACACAGCTTCTTCCTCACGTTTACATGTACCTAATATTCCTCAAGGCAGTGGTAAGATGGTGCAAAAACCCAATCAAAAATGACTAGAGTTAAATGATATATCCTTTCAAGCTACTACCCCTATAAATGTTGATAAACTGGAGAAAGAACTTTCCTCACATCCTAACAGAAAGTTTGTTGTTTATTTATGTAATGGTTTGAAATATGGGTTTGACACTATGGTATCCACAACTGATTTACCCACTAAGGAATGTAGGAATAGCTTGTCAGCAAGGACCCAGCCTCAAGTTACTAGTGAATTAATTTCAAAAGAGGTAGAAAAAGGATACATGTATGGTCCATTTAAAGATCCTCCCTTTGATAACTATAGAGTTAGCCCAGTAGGAATAGCAGAGGGTAAATATTCTCACAAAAAACGCCTGATACTTGATTTGTCAGCTCCACACAATGATGTGCATCACTCGAGTATAAATGATTTGATTGATAAAGACAGTTGCTCCATGACATATGTGAAAATAGATGATGCAATTGATATTATTTTGAAGTTGGGAAAAAATTCTTGGCTTTGCAAATTTGACATTTCTGATGCATTCAAAAATTGCCCAATTTCGCCTAGTCAGTGGCCCCTTTTTTGCATCAAATGGTTTAAAATGTATTATTTTTTTGTCAGGTTAGCGTTTGGATGTCGCTCCAGTCCTAAAATTTTTGATCATTTGTCCCAGGCTATATGTTATATTGCTGAGCATAATTACAAAATCAGCCACATCCTACATTTATTAGATGACTTTTTGACCATTGATCCGCCATCGGCTGATGGTGAAAGATCAATGGCCATTATGATGATGATCTTCAAAAGGCTAAATGTACCAGTAGCTAGTCACAAAACTATTGGCCCAGTGACAAGTCTGGAATATTTAGGCATAATACTTGATACTGAGAAAATGGAAGCTCGACTGCCAGAAGACAAGGTCAATCGAATTTGTGACTTTATTTCAGAAATATATGTTAAAAAGAAATGTACAAAAAGGGAACTTTTACAACTTTTAGGCCATTTGAATTTTGCTTCTAGAGTTGTTTTGCCAGGTAGATCTTTTGTATCATATCTCATTAAATTATCCACTACCGTCAATGATCTGCACCATTATGTTCATTTAGGCAAGGAATGCCGTGTAGATATGGAATTTTGGTTGCGTTTTTTGAAGAACTGGAATGGTGTAAATATGTTTTATAATAGAGAATATACTTCCAGTTTTGATATGGAGCTTTACACAGATGCTTCATCCACAAAAGGTTTTGGAGGATATTATAGAGGTTATTGGTTTTATTCATCTTGGCCAGTAGATCTTGAATTTCCAAGTGATAAAAATTTCTCCATGGCATTTTTGGAATTGTACCCAATAGTGGTATCTGCTATATTGTGGGGTTCCGAATGGAAAACAAAACGTGTGTTATTTTGGTGTGACAATGAAGCCACGGTTGCAATTGTGAAGAAAGGCCGTTCAAAATGTTTACAGATAATGAAACTAATGAGGCAGTTAACCTGGTGTGCTTGTAAATTCAATTTTTATTTTAGTGCAAAACATGTACCAGGATATAAGAATGAAATCAGTGATGCTCTGTCTCGATTTCAGATAGACCGTTTCCACAGACTGGCTCCAAATGCAGCTCCATATCCTCATCCGTGCCCGAACAGTTCAGATGTAATGTGGTCTTAAACCAAACCGTCAATGAACTCTGGAATGGTGCTATTGCAAAGAGTACCAGAAATATCTATGAAACTGGGTATAATCAATTTGAACGATTTATGCTGTTAAACAATGTTCAATTTTACAATAAGTTACCACCTATTTCAGAAGACATATTAATATTTTTCATTGCTCATTGTTTTCGGTTTTTAAAATTACAGTACTCCACAATTAAATTGTATTTGTGTGGAATAAGGTTTAAATATTTACAAAATAACCAGAAAGATCCTTTAGAGTCCGCAAATAATACTCCTTTACATAGGTTGTCTTATGTTTTAAATTCTGTTAAACGTCATCAGAAACCAGCAGGTCTAGTAAGATTACCTATTACTTTTGAAATTTTGGAGAAAATAATAAAAAGGCTCCAGCTAGGTGTTTTTTCCAGTTTTACTGACTTAATGCTAGAAACTGTTTGTACAGTTGGTTTTTATGGTTTTATGAGATGTGGTGAATTTACTGTTTTGAAAGCTAGCCAGTTTGACCCATCTGTACATTTATGTATAGGAGATATTCTAATTCACAAAGATCTTGTAGTATTAAAACTGAAGCAGTCTAAAACAGACCCATTTAGGAAGGGTATTGATATACAGCTACATAAAGTTGATAATCAAATCTGTCCTTACAAAATTCTTGTCAAATATTTGAGCATTAGAGAAAATTTATGTCAAACTGTAGCTACAGATCCACTTTTTATTTCTGAAAACTTAAAAGCTTTAGAAAGACAATATTTCGTTAACTGTATGAAACATGTTCTAGGAATATGTGGGTTCAATTCAAATAATTATAATGGTCACAGCTTACGTATAGGTGCTGCCACAAGTGCAGGAAAAGCACATATTGAGGATCATTTAATTAAAATTTTAGGACGATGGGCCTCAGATAGTTATTGTAGGTACATAAGAGTGTCACCTTCCTCAATTAAGTTTGCTCAAAACTGCTTAGCTAATAGGCAATAAATGCAAGATAGTTGTTTTGTTTTTTATGTCTGAATTTGAACTTAATTGTTTATCAACATTGTTTTGTTTTATTTCTGAATTTGAACTTAATTGTTTATCAATATACATTGCATGATTCATGAAATGATGAAATTGTTGTAAATATTTATTTGTTTTCTTCTGCTTTTCAATTTCATGGCATTATTCAGGGTGTCCTAATCATTAAATCCTTGGGGGCACTCAGCTGTTACCATCTGAGTTTTTGGACCTTTATGAAATTTTATCACTGGTCAGTTCTTAAATTTCATTATTCCCCAAGTATTTCGGGGATACTAATTTATACAAAATTTCATTCCAGCGTCAATCGTCGATAGACCCCTTGCTACCCCCGTAGCGAATATGGGCTATCTCCCTAGCAGCCATACACACTCTGGCTGTAGATGAAACCCCCGTTTCATCCCCAATGAAGCCCTCGCTTCATACTCCCTTGATTGACGTATTGTCGGGCCAGCGGTACTACTTTCTGTCTAACATACTTGGCACATAGGCTGTTGGCTCTGGCAGGAACTAAAAATTTTTTGCTTAAGCTGAGTGTTTTCCCCAGGGCCAAAAATGTTGAAATTGTATTATTTTAATAAAAGTTGTACTTATAGCATTATGTCTGTTTTAGACCAGAAATATCAAAGGGGGGTTTACTTTGTGGCTTTGCACACGGTTATTCACTCCCTTCTGTCGGTAGGCCATGCAGGTCTTATTCATGTCTTTCAATCACAATGCTCAATTTCATTACTGGTGAATTAATGTTAATTCATTAACTGGGGAAAGCAGGACAAGGCATTCAAAATTCACCAGCACTGACTTTGAGGGTTCTGCTGATAGTTTAACCCTTGTATATCAGGAGGATAATAAAGTTTGGAATCCAAAACTTAAATCTACTGGATTACACTCATAACAATAAACACAAACACTTCGAAGTGAGCAGTAAATGCTCTATTTCATCAGTGGAAGGTTGGAAATCTTGATTTTATTAAGAATAAGTACTATGTCTAAAGGGTGACATAAAAAGAATGTAAAAAACTTTCCACTGGTGACTTGGAGGATTTTGTTCATGGACACAACAAACTGTTGGTAACAGACCAAAAACACAGAACCTAAACAAACAAAGAGTGCTATACTGCATACAACCAATTAAAAATACATGTTTACAGTTTATTACAAGATTTGTATAAATAGTTACTTATAGGAAATATAAGTTTTGTTTATACAAATATA
This sequence comes from Botula fusca, assembly GCA_028566455.1. Classification (NCBI taxonomy): domain Eukaryota; kingdom Metazoa; phylum Mollusca; class Bivalvia; order Mytilida; family Modiolidae; genus Botula; species Botula fusca. The sequence goes on along the minus strand of JAOXYH010037103.1, from coordinate 1,386 downwards.
CACTGTATTATCACTAATTAATAATCCCAATAGGA
>JAOXYH010036997.1:0-11563 GCA_028566455.1 Botula fusca | reverse complement strand
GGTAAGCATGTCCTGCTCCGTTAACGGCACCCGTCACATTGCAAGTGAGAATATCCGGTGAAGTGTCAAGTCCGGTGCGGTTCGAAGGTTACAATAAAATAATAGGATTCAGCAATACATACTAATGTGATTGTGTCCAAACTGTTGTTTACCATGCCCAGTTTATGGAATGATACAAATGTAGTACATGTGGTACATTTTTCTAAGCGTGGAAACAAACATTGACAAACCAGGACAAAACAAAAAAGAACTGACAATCAAGAACATGTAGCAAACAAACCAATTAAAAACAGATGACACAAGAACCAAAGCACTAGCAATGTGAACTCCCACCAAAACCCGGGAGTAACATCAGGTATTCCAGAAGGGTAAGCATGTCCTGCACCCGTCACATTGCAAGTGAAAATATCCAGTAAAGTGTCAGGTCCGATGAGTTCCAAATCCGATATGACGAGAAATCTAGCAGAAGATATCATGTCTCATTTGTGAGATAAACACATCTGAACGATCTACCAAATCATGATTGCGACCATAGAATTTCTGGAGTTACAATAACACAGGATGAACATAACCCTGACAAAGGCGTTTTTGGTTCTGATTAGAAAGTCACTGTAAAAATCACAGGCACGACAGTATCGTATCAACTGTGAAATGCAGACACCATACACGGGGGACGTAGGTATATTACTACTTAGAAAGGGAAAGTTCACAATTAGCAAGTTAAAATCATCATTTATGTCATCAAGTTTAGCTTTCAATCGTCTACTGTTGTCTATGTATAAATATAAGAAAAACGACGTGCAGGTAATTTTTGTGGTTAACAATAAGGATACGTCGATTTCCGATCCTTATGACGTCGATGCGGACGAAAAAGAGAATAAAACTCACGGAAATAAGAGACAAGGAACAGAAAAAGTCTTCCCGTGTGAAGTAATGAAGAAATAGGCTTTGTCAATTTTGAGAATTCGAAATCAAAATAGGTGTTGACACTTCAAATATATAGAAATCACAGCGCGAAGACACTGAATTGAAACACATGACTGAATATTTAGAAAAGGGAGAGTTACCCAATTCTCAAAAAGAGTTTCGGCATATACTATTACAATCCGCAGAATTCTTTCTTATAAACGACATATTGTACCATCGAAGAAAAGCACAGTATAAAAGAACGCAGTCTTTAGCTTCATTTCAGTTGGTTATTCCAAAAACTATGTTACTGCAAATTCTCAAGATTGCCTACGATTCACCTTTAGGTAGCCACAGAGGTATTCAGAACACTTTGGACTACGTAAGAGAACATTACTATTTTGCTTGCACAGGAAAAATCTCAGTGATTATGTCCAGTCATTTCAAGACTGTCGGTCACGGGAAGTTAGCATATGTAAAACAAAGGCAAAACTTATCCCATACGCTAGCCACACAGAACCATTTGAAGTGTGGCATGTGGATATGTTTGGTCCTCTTGATCCATCAAATAATGCAAATCGCTGTTTTTATTGCGGTGGATATGTTCGGCAACTTTTTATTTTCACTGCCATTGGGCAATATTGACGCTTTATCTGTGTCTCAAGCAATATTTACTTTTGTTTTTGCATTTTGGTGTTTGTAAAACCATGATTTTAGACCAAGGCAGTGAATTCATCAATAAATGCACAATGGAAATTTAGAATGTCGCTCAAGACTTTACTTCTAGTATGATTTACTACTGTTTGGGACGGTGTGAAGAAATCATTGTACATTAGCTCAGCACATGACGACATATATTTTACTGAAGAAACAATGGGAGGAAATACTTCCCGCAATTACGTTTTCGATCAATTCATGTGTTAGACCAAACACTGGTTGCTCAGCATTCAAAGTCATGTATGGAAAACGTCCCGTTTTTTCTCTAGCAGTATTTTTCCCCAGTCGACTTAGTATTATTCATGAACAAGTAAGGCTAAATGTTTTTAAAGCTCAGGTACATTTGAAATCGCTGCTTAAGCTGGTACGACGTGCAAAACGTGTGAAATTGATAGATTTTTAAATCTTGAGAATTTGTGCATTTAGATGATGATTGAGTACATGTATTTTACAATTTACGATTGACGATGGTATACCGCGTGTGAGTGTTTTTTAGAACCAAACCCGATTTTTTCATATAATAATATCTATTACCAGTACGTGTGAGTGTGCGTTTATTGAAACTTGTTGAAAATGTGTATTACATAATAAAATGTAGATAGTATTTGAAATTGTGTAAGAGTTTCCAGTCTCTGCTAGCTTCACTAGTAATAGATCGCTATGTCACCAAATATTCGAATCATACACATGCATTTTTGTCAACTTCATGTTAAATTGGTAAAATGCAAGTCAAAGCCGTGTTAATATGTAGATGGAATGTCATAGCCAGTGTGAAAGTTATCCAATGGAGGTATTAAAGAAAAAGAGTGAACATCAATGAAGTTTATACTTTAGTTTAGGATTATTGTGGAAGTTATCTAATGGATGTATTAAAGAAACAGAGTGAGCATCAGTGAAGCTTGTACTTTGTTTTAGGATTCTTATTATATAGTCCTTTCTGTCCATAATTTTAGGCAAACAGACCAAAATTTCAAGAAATCTTATTTAGTCGGAGAGCATTATATTCCAAATATAGATATTTTTCTGGTTGCCGGAAATGTATCACTTTATTTAGCATGTCTTTAGTACTTTTGTACGGAACTGCGGATTTAATTTGTGATATGGGTTTTTGAGTTGTTGTCTGCCAAAGAAAATTTGGACCAGCCAAACTGGAATGGATGTAAGTCCGTAATAATAAACATCCTTCTGCAAAGATTTAATTTTTGTATAAATCATGACGATATGTTATTTTCTGTCTGATTTCTACTTTACCAATTAAATATTCTAAGAATGATAACTACAGCACCTGAGTTCATCCCCGGTTTTTAGTGGGGTTCGTGTTACTCATTTCCTGTTTTAGTTCCTGTGTTGTTCGTTGTTGTGTCTGTTCACGGTGTTTTCTGATGCTTATGACATAAAAGCTTTGATTACGGTTTGGTATCTTCTATATTTTATTTTTACAGCTATATCTAAAACTCTCCAGACAATTTTTATTTGAGGAAATTGAAAAATTGAAACACATGATTGAATATTAAAAAAAGACAAAATTACATTAAAGTTCAAGTCACGGAAAGATAGCATATGTAAAACAAAGGCAAAATTATCCCGTACGCTACGCACACAGAACCATTTAAAGTTTGGCATATGGATATGTTTCGTCCACTTGATCCATCAAATGAGGCAAATCGCTGTTTTTACTTTGGTGTTCAGTACCTTTTAATTTTCACTGCTATTGCTATTGCTATTGCGCAATACTGACACTTTATCTGTGTCTCAAGCAATATTTACTTTGTTTTTGCATTATAGTGTTTGTAAAACCTTGATTTCAGACCAAGGCAGTCAATTCAATGCAAAGTTTTGGTCCCTAGTATCGATGACGAGCAATTAATTTACGAAATGTGCACATCCGATGCACCAAAATTGGTATGAAATGTATCACACTTTTGTTTTTAGACCAAACACTGGTTATTCAGCATTCGAAGTCGTGTAGCAGTAGCGCATACGTAAATTTTAATGATATTCCAAAGAACAATTTTTTTATTTGAGGAAATTGAAGAATCTTACTATGAAAAGTTACGTCATGCACATTTTTATGATATTGTATTTTATCAATACATCTTTACCAGCATTTATGGTTTGATGCGAAAAGAGACTAAGAAAATAATGATCGAATGGTTGATTGACCGAGTGATTGGGAGTAACACCACTTTTAGCAGTACCTTAGCTAGATATAGTCGTGGCGGACAGTTTTAGTGGCAGAGGAAACTCCGACCTTGTCGGGCGCAACCTGTTTGATGTTTATGCTGGCTCGAAGCACAGAGCTAATTCCTGACTTGCGGATTGTTAATTTTGGAAAATTTATTTCCCTTTATAGATGGTATGAACTCGGAATATAACAGACTTGCCTTTGAAAAGAAATGATACAATTAGAGACTTCTGATGGATTAAGGATTTCCTCTACATTCTCACCCTAGCGCACGCTGTTGATACTCTGAATCTATGCCAAAAATGATGTTGGTGACAGATACGCAACTTTATGGATTCCTAGTACGATTGATATTTTATGAGTGAGGAAATTCTAATACGGTACTCGGATTACTTGACATTTTTCCATGGAAAATTGCCTGTAAGTTCCAAGTGTATCCAAAATCATACCGGCTCTTAAGAGAGACAACGCTTGCAAAAAGAGACAAATTACGGTTGCATCCCGTATACAAAAGAGGGAATAGGCTACAGCGGTGTACAGGTAAGCAACCACCATCACTCGAACACTCAGGTCCACTAAAGTAATGAAAGAGTATTATTGGAGCTCACAACCAATTCAATATGATTTAAACAGCTGAAACTGAAAGAAGTAAAATCAAGAAAATGTTAATGTTTGCTTAAATGTGTAGCTTCATTTCAATAAAAATATATAGAACCTTTTTAAAAAATGTCGAAATTCTGGTTTTCCAGTTCTACAGAAAAATATATGACACATTTTTCGGTTAAACTTTGGTTTAAATACAAAAGTGTAATGAGTTCTACAAAATGCAATAGATCACTTAGTTTCATTCTGCCGTTTTATGTGTTTAATATTGGATTAAAGGCTAAAATTTGGCCATTTTCTAATGTCACACAATTTTGCGTTAAAACTACTAATGACTGCAAAATACATACAACTGTGACTTTTTAAAGCCGGAAGTATTAAATTAAGAAGCTTTTTCATGTCATTACATACATTTAAGAACTAAAAATGGAATTATCCGTCTTAGATATAGTTTTAAAGTTAGTCATACGAAATTTGTGAACTGCATAACGACTAATTTCTAATTTCTTCCTAATTTCTCAGTAATTTTGTCCCTTCATACATTTATAGTAAACATCGATTCTGGAACGCTATCTTTACTGCCTTAAAGTATGATTGGGGCTTTGGAAGCCAAAAACCATCTACGGACAGAGCTTTGCACGAGGGAGATAACTCCGTAGTTTCATAAAAATTGACAAAAAGCGAAAAACATACATGTTTGTCAGTAAGGAAATACAGATATCCAGACTGAGTGACATTCAGGATCCATAATTAGATAAAAAGGATTAATGTATCCAATCAAAACGATACCATTTTGACGACTATCGTTTAATCGTTTAAAGGCTGTTTGAAACTGTTACGCAGTTGACATTATTTTCTGTTAAGTCTATTTTAAATTAAAATTCAGTTTTATGTAAAATTAGCAATGATTAAGGTTACAAACTTTGTTTCCTAATAATATAATTATAGAGTGTTCATTTCAAGTAAAATTAACAGCATTTTATTTTTTCTAATTCCTAGCCTGAAATGTCGACTTTTTTTAAATCGCCCATATACATGTACAATGTACCTGAATGTATTGTCATTGATTATTTTCACAACCGTGAGCAGGAATTGTTTACATTGAAGTGTTAACCATTTGGAATAATGGCTGCCGACTAGAGTTTAGTTATATAAAAACGTTCATTTGCATACTATATACCGGTTACTTAATTATCTATAAAAGAAATGACTACGATAAAAAATTTACCGTGCAGAAAAATTTGGGGAAGGATTTCCTATCTCAAAATATATGAAATCTTATTATTGAAATCTACTGAACATATCTTTCAATTGCAGGCGTATAGAAATATAGCAGACTATAGAATCAAAACAAAAATACCTAAAAGCATCACTGTGCGACAAACTACGTTCATATACATTGTCTATATCTAAAAAACATTTAACAACATTGTCACTAAATGTCATCTTTTTACAAAGCTTTTCAACGGAAGCTGTACATAATAGTGAGGAACTACAACTGATCGGTTAAAGCTAAGTCATTCGTTGGTTAAACCTCGTCACCAGGTTGAAGTGTTGCAGGTATCTCTGGTTTTGTTCTAGCAGAATATTACAATCCACTTCCTTTTGCAACATTTTCTAATGATTCCGTTTAGTAGGTTTATGTGCTAAGAGCGATTACTCGGCCACCTTATGCATTTCATATACTCCTTCATATAATATCTCAAATTTAAATAAATTGCTGAAGAAATAGACACAGATATTTCAGAGGAATGATTATCATTTTGTTCTGCAACAGCAGTAAAACTGTCGAATACCGTCTTTGAAACGTTTATCAGTAAAACCATAAACAAATGGATTGATAACGTTGTTTATGAGAAATGATCTTATTGCAATTTGGTATAAAACAAATTTAGCGTTATTCAACTCCATCAACAGTTTGTTGTTATATATTAAGACAACATTGAGAGCTAAATATGGAGCAAAGACTGCTATGAATATTCCGGTGATGATGAATAAGGTCCTTGTAGTTTTTAGTGTAGATAACGTAATCTTTCCAGACTTCACAGTCGCTTCACTATTCGAGTAACTTGTTGATAGTGTTGACAGTTTATTTGATGAGTCAATCATATAAATATTTGGCGTGTGTTTCTTTGTGCCTTTACTTGATTGTTTCATCTCTGTGATATTCGCTTTCCGGTAAAATAACACCCTTGAAATAGATGCATATGATATCACCAGAATTAAACAGATAGATATATACAATATCATGGAGAATCCCAGGAATGAATAAGCGGCCGGATTTCCAACAGCATCGTCACTTATAAAACACATGTATCCAGTAGCGTTAAAACCATTTCTTTGAAGATTTATAATATGATGTCCATTAACAAAGTACATTGGAATATTTACGAACAGGGAAAAACAAACGAGAAGAAGACATAAACGCCAAGACATTGACATTGTCATCTGTCCTTTCAATGGATAACAGACCCGGCGATATCTTTCTAAAGCTATCACAACTAAAACAAATGCTGACGACACTACTAAAAATCCGTTCAAAAACCGAAAAAGTTTGCATCCAACCTCGCTGCGAAACGTATAAGGATGCATTAGGTCAAATATTTCCATAGGCATGTGTAACGTGCATGTTAGTAGATCAAGAAGTGATAACACAATCACAAACACCGTGTAAGTCGAATGTTTTTTGTTCGCTGTAGAAAATATCATAAGAACATGGAGATTTCCTATTGTTCCCAAAATTATTAGAATACCAACATAAGAGATGATAGGAATTCGCTGCTGAAACGTTTCCTGTGTCAACTGGTCGATGATTTCATTTTCAGATCGTGTCAAATTCATGATGAGCTTTTAAACTAATATAAAGCTTCCGATTGTAACTGAATAAAATAAATGTGTGGAAATATGACGCGATATTTTTAAGAAGCTGCTAATGGGAGGTTTGATTGCTTATAAAAGCTGATATTTTATGACGTTTTTTTTTTCTTCGTGGGATAGTTTTATCACGCTAAACGTGCTGTAATGGACACGGAATATTTAAACAAAAATGTTTTATCGTTGTTTATAGAAGTTTGGGATTGACTAATAATTGACATGACATTTGATATCATGTTTTTCGATTTGCTTTAACCATTTATTATTTCGATGAAAGATGCCGCACTTATCTCCCCATGTAATGCTCTTTGTTAAAAAGGCGGTCTTCGGTTTTTTGAAGGCCAGTAGTTGTTTTATGCTATTTCAAGTGTGTTATCTTTACGCTAGATTTTCTGACGAATTCAATTAATACATCAAATGATTTAAGTATTATTCGGATTGATAGAGGCAATTTCGAGTTGTATTTCTTTTTCAATGTAGAATCGATCAAAACTTTAAATAGTGAGTAAATAAGCAACTGTAGTTAAACGATTTTAAAGTTTAAATAACAATGTATTATACAGAAATCATGTTGACACATTACGACAAACACGTATCAATATATTTATTTCATCGAATTCATGTAAGTAAAGTTTACTCGTTATCCATAATTTTAAAGACAAAATTAGATTGGATGACAAAATATTTCAGATAGGACTGGGCTTAATGTAATACTTAATATTATAATAGTAAATGTAAATCGAAAAGCATGATATAAAATGTCATGTCAATTAACAAACTTCTCTAAACAACGATTTGCCTGGTTTGTTTTGACCAAAGCGTTACTTTAAGATATGTGAATTTTTTTTACAAGAAACTGGTCCTGCTTTCAGCAGGTGCGATCTGTTACCAGTTGTATAACGTTTCGACAGGGGTTCCATTCCATACGGAGCAGAATATTTTTACACTTATTTGCATTTATAGAATTGATTGATTAATTTTGGTAAAACGCCACTTTCAGCAATATTTCAGTCATACTATAGCGGACATTTTTGGGTGTGGAGGAAGGCAGGGTGCCCGGAGGGAATCGCCAATTTTCGGCAGGAGTCGAATGCACCCTTTTCTGCTGTTGAGCGACGCAAAATCTCAACGCATAGGTAATATGTTACAGTGATAATACAGGTAGATTTAAGAACTCAATGCAATTTAAAGGCGGTAAATAGTTTTGCTAAATAATAGATGGACCAACTAAACAAACTTTGTCATCGTTTTTAGGACACAAAAACCGAATAAATGATGTATTCAAGATTTCTGTGGGAGCTTGTATTCTCCAAGCTTCGTATTTTGGGTAGTTTTCCCGTCGTTTTTGTGTTTGTACTCTTGGGTTTTGTTGTCTTGATTTGGTTTTCAACATTTGGATCGATGATATTATGAACAACTATTGAGTCGTCTCAAAATGTATAAATGTTAAAAATTCAGCAGCCTGAAATTCGGGTCGTGGAAATGAAGGTTCAATGAAGTTGTATTAATATATATAGAAAATTGGTTTCATAGATAAATTCATGGGTAGTCATAATTTCAAATAACTTAAGTGACAAGTTTGCTGATTTCAGAAAAACTTACATTTATTTAATAACGGAATTACACGTACAAAAACTGATGTTTTCGCACCTAATGCAGAAGTATACTGCGCTTTGATATCGCTTTTGGTATCTTTAGTTTTCAATGACCGTTAACTACTTGTTTTGTTTGGTGTCCTAGACATTCTGACTCGAACGTCACTGGAGGACGATAGTCAGTCTCACAAAAATTGTAATTTTTACGAAAGTTTAACATAGGAATATCTGGGAAAAACGTGAAAAATCTCTTCCTCCGGAACCACAAAAGCAAATTTAAAGGAAAAAGGGCATACATGGTCCATGGGTTGTACATTTTCAAGCTTGTGTTTGTTGATCCCGACGCCGCCATCAGCGGACATAGTTTTACATAGGAGCCTATAGGAATAAATGTAAAAAAAAATCTTCTCTGAAACAAATATCGGCAACAGAATACCAAAGCAACAGGTTCAAGCAGTAATTAAAAATTCGTGAATCCAGACATAGGGCAATAGCGCGGAACAAACAACATCAAACCAGGACAAAACAAAAAAAAGAACTGAAAACAAACATAGGCAGCAACTAAACCTAATAGAAACAGACGACACGAGAACCAAAGTAATAGTAATGTGAACTCCCACCAAAACCCGGTAGTGACACAGGTGCTCCGGAAGGGTAAGCATGTCCTGCTCCGTTGACGGCTCCCGTCACATTTCAAGTGAGAATATCCGATTTTGACGCATCGGATGTGCACATTTCATAAATTAATTACTCGTCAGCGATGCTAGGGACCAAAACTTTGGAAGACCACGACTGTAACAAAAATATGTAAAAGCGAGAAAATGACTGAAATAGGAAGCCAAAACCGTCTACGTCTGTAAATAATCAATTGACTTGTTACTATGAAATAGCAAAACAACGAAATTATGTATCCTTGAAAAGCCTATAGTTTTCTTGATCCACGGAAATTGGTATCCACGAAAATAAGTGATTCCAAAGTATATTTCATGAAATGTTTTGTTGTACGATATGAATCTTTATTCACAATATGGATTAAAACATGATCCTTATGTTTTAGTTCAATGTGTATCTGCTTCGAGAAACACGGGGTTTTATTTAATCAAATTACGTTTGTCCATATGGGTCGACATTTGGGGATTCAGGATGAAACGTTTTTACATCGTATAGTTTTAACATAGATTTATATAGAAAAATATTATAAAATACATACTAAAAATTATCATGCACCCTACCTGTGTTGAAAAGTAGTCGTGCTTCATATCAAAGAGTAAAAAATAAAGCCTAAGAGTTAAAACTTAATTTCCTAGACAGAATTATACTGATATTTCTTCTGGACAGCTAACCTTTCAAACCTTTATTTAATAATATTGAGAATAACTTTGATGTATGAAATATCTCGTTTTCATGTATCCTGAATACTCTTGGCTCGTTGAGTCTGTATTTTGAATTATAATGTTTAAATATGAATATGTATTTGCATTGCTTATTAACAAATTTACCTTATCAGTGAGTGCCTCATGTTTGTAGGTGTATACATTGCTGACAAATATGTTTACTTCATCAGTGAGTATGAGATGTAATAGAAGTATACATTTTGGACAAAAACATTTGTCATTGAGTATGTGATGTTTATAGAAGTATAGACTTTAGACAAATAGGTTTTTTGTTAATGAGTATGGCTATTTGTTGATGTATACATTGTTGACAAATAGGTATATTTTATCAGTGAGTAAGTGATGTAGATGAATACATTGCTGACATAAGTTTACTTTGTCATTGAGTATATGATGTTTATAGAAGTTTAACTCCTGCAATTTAAATTCAGATGCATCTAAGTGAGCATGTCAACATCCTACTAGATAAATGCAGGTCTGAACCACATAGTTTACTTCGAGGTAATAATGCCATACAGGAGTCGAATTTAGTTCTAAATTACCTAACAGAGTCTTTAATAAAAGTGCTTGTTGGTTTGTACAATAGGCCACAAAATGGTATTTTGAATTAAACATGCTTGGGAATGAAAACTTACAGTCAAGTCCGTGAACAGTCTGTGAACTGCTACATGGCCTTAAGTGGAAGGAACTATTTGGTGTACTGTAAATGATAGAATGGACTAATATTATCATTAAACCTCATGTAATAAGACAGTATCTCATTGCTTTGTAAATAGATCATGTGACGTTTATATATTTTGGATGTGTCATGAGATAATATTGGATAGCTAGATTTCTGATGGTAATGTTTCTGATTATGTATGTTCATAGAGAGTATAATGTTTGTCAGTGTTATATTCATGAAATGTGCACAGTGACCTATTTTTTCTTACCAGTAAAGTTTATTCACATGTTTAAAAGAATATACAAGTATTCTTCATACTAGGTTGATATGTTAAAAATATGTTCACTACAATTTTCTACATACAACAGACTAACATATTATTGTATTGTAAAAATATTGTAAATAGATGTGAAATACTATTATCAGTAACATTTTCATTGACTATTCATCTGATATATATATTTACATCTGAAAATTACCCAACAGTGTTAGAATTAGATTTAATGCTGACAAATTTTTATTATTCCCTCAGCGGGACTCAAACTCTCACCATTGTGACACTGCGGCACCAAATCCCCTGCATTAAGACCAGCACCCTAGATAGGAGCTAGTTCATAAGGACAAT
>JAOXYH010036887.1:0-11564 GCA_028566455.1 Botula fusca | reverse complement strand
AATGATATATAAAGGACCAACTGCAAAAATTATGTTAGAATAAAGGACCAACTACAAAATTTATGGAAAGGACCGGCTACAAAATTGTGATATATTAAAGAATCGACTGCAAAAGGTATGGCCATGACTTTTATTTATTGGACGTATTTTTTTGCATGACGTGTGATGCATGCATAGCAGGAGACGCTTACCCTGTCGACGCACCCGGTCTCACTCCTTTTTGAGTTCATGCAATCATGTCCAATTTTTTCCTCGATATTGTATATTCCAAATGATTTATGGGTCTGGAATTTCGGTATACTACGCTTCCTTGTACTACATTATAAAAGACTAACTGCAAAAGTAATGATAATATAAATGGAATAATTATGATCTGGTGAAGGACTGACTACAAAAATATGTTCTAGTAAAGGACTGACTACAAAAATTATGATCTAGTAAAGGACTGACTACAAAAAATTATTATCTAGTAAAGGACTGGCTGCAAAAATTACATTGTAATGGAATGATTGCAAAAGTACAAATAATGTTCTAGTGTAATGGGTCATGATCTGGTAAAGCACTAACTTCAGAAATCATGACCTAGTACAGGAGTAGCTGTACACGTCGCAATTTAGTAAGGATAATCGACAAGAGACTACCGAAGCAAGTAAATTTCGGGATAGATTCTAGAGACATGAGTTCAAGGACAAGGCAAAACAAGTGAATGAGAGAATGAGAAATGGAACATGACAAAAAGGACAATTTAAAAACATAAAGAACATAAACAACTGTCAGGGAAAGCTGCAGTTATAGAGCGATGATCATAAGGTGAGAATCCAAGGGGTAAAGACAAAATTGAGAATACAACGGCAAACATCACACGGAACATATAAAAACTGAACTCAGAACACCGCATACAAATAAAAGGTCGATGAGCAACTCAGAGTGAATATTAAGCAGTGACATTTATTTTTATTATTTAACTTCTTTATCTTGGCGGCCACTTTAAAGACATGCCCAAACCAAACTGTCGACCTGAAAAAACCTTATTACACACAGTGATATCAACTCGCATAGCAGATGTCATAGGCTAGTATAAACTGATTTGTATTAAATGCAGGTCCTCCATGAGTCATGTTTTGCTCATTTTGGGGTAATGCATTATAAGAACTTTATCCTGGTTCGTGTGCATTATATCGATCTTAATAAATTTCATTTCACATTTTGCTGATACATAGGTACGCATGTTTAATCGTGTATTCTTTTTTAATATATATTTCAACAACACAGAAGAAAGGGAATATTCGCGTCCACCATTATTGTTTTATACCATACAAAGCATAAGGACAGTATGCGGTACCGATTCAAATTTCTATCTGTATTCGCATTCAGACTCAAAGGCTCGCTAAATTACCTAGTTGCATTTGACGAGTTTTACGGCAACAGGAGTCCTGTGTCCTTAATGTTCACATGGTATATCGAAACTCGAATTTGTCACAAATCACGTACAAAATATTGCAGCAATATATCAGTCATTAATACATGTAAAAGATATTGACAATTTATTTCATTATTTACTCAAATGTGAACAGTAACATATCCCTCGTGAATAAATGTAAAAAATATTGGCAATTTATTTCATTATTTACTCAAAAGTGAACATTTTGATACCAAACAAATTTATGTTTATATATAGCTTTAGAAACTGAACAAATATTTTTGAAACCTGAGGATTAGTGGGCTCAAAAAATAGAATCTGAAAATTGTTAACATATGAGTTCTTCCTTAAATACAAGAAAAATACATTTTTTTTTACATATGTGAAACATTTCTGATATAGGCAGAGAAATACACATACGAGTCTTACAAGACTTCTTACAAATTTACATTTTAGCTCATGTATTTTTTAGCCTACAGGTGCACCCGGTCCATCCTCCCTTTTTTTGTGGATTCCGAGTTGCACATTTCGTTTCATTTTTATGTGTTCCATCTGATGTTTGTCTTTGTTTTCTTTGCCCCTGGATTTTCCGCTCTTTCTATTGCCCTTCTTACCGCGGTTTTCCTAACCTTCTATTTTTTTAAATCCGGGCACTCCGGCTTCCTCCGCCATTAAAACTGACCGCCACGATATAGCTGAAATACTGCTGAAAGTGGCGTTAAATCCCATTCAATCATTCAATCAATCTATTTTAAATCTATTTACAAGCTCGATGATGCTTAACATTCCAAACTACCAACTACCATACCAAAACCAAAATAGAATATGAAATAAAATAAACTAATAATAAAAGAAAAGCCCGTTTTTTTCTGCATTACCGACTGGTATGGCTGGGGTGCAACAAAGTCCCTAAAGTTGTTTACAAGAGAAGTGTGTACATCTAAACAATAATCACAAACAATCACACAATTAACACCCCCAGCTTATTGGTATAATAAATAATATTCTTTCTTGGAATACATGTTTTGTGGTTAAAACAAATTATCTGTTCGCTATAGGCACTTGTTCAAAGGTGTAATATATAAATAATTATAAGATATTTGTATTTATATTATACACTCTTGAATAAATATTGAATATCATAAAACAATTATTTATTTTTTCGTAAAGTTCAAAGAACAATATATCAAAATATTTTAAAAGTAATTTACCGACAACTATTTTTTTAATTTTTCAAATGAAAATGCATAGATGTATTGTTTTCTAACATTATAGGAGATTTGAAATAAAATAAATGTGAATAATTACTGTATAACTTTATTTTTTTGTAATTTTTAAAAAGATACCGAATCGGATTGGGAAACAGACAAAGCCGATATACGTTAACCCGAATAGATATAGTCATTTATGGCATGTTCTCGATTTTATCAATTTTTGATAACAGTTGTGGTCTTCCAATGTTTTGGTCCCTAGCATCGCCGACGAGTAATTAATTTACGAAATGTGCACATCCGATGTACCAAAATCGGTATGAAATGTATCACATTTTGTTTTATGAACTGGTCTTCCAAATTTTCGGGTCTTTGGCCGAAAATTTGGAAGTCATCCTCTGTTTTATCTTTTATTCCATTTTGTTTTAGATTTTACCCTTATTCGTGCAGCTCATCAATGACTCTCTCTGATATTTTGTATACTTTTTTTCACTTTGGATCTTATGTGTTATGTCATAACCACAGTGATGTAACAAAAGTTAATAAAAGATTAGCAGCTTTGCTGAACAATTTGAAAAAACACATAGAAACACAGAGGTTCATTTAAAATAAACCACAATTAATTTTGTTCAATCTCCTATTGCATGTTCCTGATGTGTTGTTATTACTATCTCATGAAATGATTATAACTGCGTTTGAATCGTTGTGACCATATGTTGTTATATGGTCGCCTATGTAAGTATAGACTTCTATACAGACTACAATTTTAGTAATAAATGGAAAGTTAGTAAAAGGATTGTGAACGAATGATGAAATATTCATTCGTGAAATGATCAGCACTGAAGGCGTAAATAATAGATGTTAAGAAAACGACCACGTTTAGAACGATGATAGAAAACAGAAAATCCAGGGGCAAAGAAAAGGCCAAGGCAATAAAGACAAACACATCATGGAACACACAAACGCTGAAATCGGATCACCAGACACAATGAAAAACTGAATGATGAAATCAAATTAGCAAATCTTCAAGATTTGTATTAAGGTAACAGGATTGAGAACATATAAGAGATGCTTTATGCATTGTAAGCTATAGCTGGTATATTGGCCGGAAATCTGACAAAGTTTGGGGATAAATGCATTGAGGACAAAATGTTGTTTTATAAATTTCGGTTGAAAAAAACTGGTGATAAACAACATTTTGAATAAATGTGAAAAGGAGATGATAGCGAGTGGCAACGCAAATGAGACGCATATATGGAAAAGACATCAGTGTGCTGAAGATCAATGAGATCAATGACAATAAAAAATAGAACTTGTTTATAAACTGCATGCAGAATATAAATATTTAAAATCTTTGCTCCCGGTTTTTAGTGGAGTCCGAGTTGCTCATTTAATTTTCGGTTTTATATTGTAATTTAATTCCGTTTTTATGTGTTCCATGTGATGTTTGTCTTTGTTTTCTTGGCTTTGTCTTTCCCCTGGATTTTCGGTTTTTGGTTATCCTTCTATCCGAGGTTTTCCCTGACTTCTATTTTAAACTGGGATGTGTTTGAAGTAAAAAGTCACGTTGTTCCAAATTCTAGCCTTAACTACGGGTATGCACCTTTTATTAATTTTATCCAAACTTCTATTGTGTTAAAAATACTTAAGAAACATCGTGAAGACGTTATAGAATGGGAAACTTTAAATGGTGTAAAAATTCTGATTTATTTTAAGTTATTCTTAAAATGTGAGTGAACTATTACATTAATTAATTTTTTTTTCAAAAAGATTAAAGAAAAAAGGGAAGTTTTAAGACTTCAAAAATATTTAAATATTTCTTTTTTATCCTTCTGTCAACATTAACAAAGGCTTGATATTGACTATCTGGAGGCAATATTTCAAAGTTTAATACTTTTTCTTATATCAATATTTGTTGCAGTTTTTGTGAAAGGAAATTAAGATAATACTTTGAATTGTATGAGACAAAGGAATAAATGTGTTATCTTTTTATAGATTTCAAGATGGTTACTTATTAATGTTAATTCAGTTTCCTCGTGTTTTTGTAAAAAAAGCAAATATTGGCAACAAATATGTGCACCGAAAGGTAAAAAATTATGACAGTATAAAAAACTTTGCTAAAAACAGATTGTACAATATGTAAAATGTCGCCAGTAAATGAAACATTTATTTTGCAGTTTCCCAGATAAAGAGGTTTTTACAATAAGAAAATTGTTGAACCCAAAACAAATTCTGTACATCTTTTTGGTAATTTTTTTTATTTTCTGGTAAACATAAATAAATAAAAAAGAATATTTTGGGATTGTTTTTCTGATGTTTTATACTTGAATATTATTACCTTGGAAATGTCACATGTTGAAATGATGGAGTTTCCTACCTCATTTGTTTTGTTTACATGTGAAACAGAATAATTACTAATTGTGTGTACCTTCTGCGTTGTTTGTTACCCAAATAATTTTGATGGAAGACCTTCTTTATTTACGTAAGGTTTTGGGATAGAATTGACATTTTTAGCCACCAATCGCTTAGTGTAATAAAAAACTTTTGTTTCAAGGCTGTTTACCTGTTGGCTATATCGAATTATCACTTGTAAATCGATATTCAGGTGTATTCCCTCCGTCAGCTGGTTTTTACCTGTAAAACATGATATAATCACTCAAAATATGGTAGGCCAATCTATGGCTTATCTCATCTAAGCAGGAATTAAAATAACTTTTAAATTTATTTTTAGATAACAATATTTGCCAAAACCCCCTTTTGAGGAATAGACCACTGATGTACGACTGATGCAAAAAGCTCAAGTGTATTTTATTTATTGTAATCATTTGCAATGTTTATGCCTAATAGGTAGGATAAGATTCATGAACTATCCCCCTCATGTTGAACTTCATCTGTCCGTTAAAAAAAATTTCAGTCCGCCAACACTAGTTACATTCATGGGGCCTCACAGAACAAGGGTACTTATGCTATATACCCTTTTTGCAATGACAAAAACATTCAGTGCGTACTGTCTCAAATACTGATATTATATATGTCCATGTTATTAAATGATTTATGTAGGTTAAGCGACCCAGAACCAGGTCAACACTGTACAAGTTTAAAAATACCGTAACACAGGTTTAACAGTTGAACTGCGATGTCAGCGATATTAAATTAAAAAAGGCATCTTTTCAAGTATTATTTTGTCTGCAGTACTGTATATATTCCGCATATTAGGTATGGAGCCGAGTTATTTGCAGAACAAACCCAAAATGAAGTCTAGACAATAACATTCAGCTCTCTGTTATGTTCAATCGATGACCTAGTAAACGCCGTTTCACGTCAGACCAATAGAAATGTGTATTCAGCAAAGGTGGTTTCCCTGTTTTGTTAATATTCTTAAAATCACGTGGACAAATTTGTATTTAGTAAACTGTGGGACTGAAATATCTCATTAATGATTTAAATGTAGGATAGTAAACTTAAAAATTAAAATTTTATTCAATCTGTCAAGCGACATCAGTTGCAGCAGCTTGTCAATATTAATCAAAAAAGGTAGGTCACTTAAATGCATCATCTTTATTGATTATCATGTATTTGTATATATGTAATCGAAATATTGTTTTATTTTTATTTCTTAGTTTTATGCAATTTCCACAAATTTTATAAAAATACTATTTGCATTGTTTAAAATTATTTGAAACTGTTGAGATTTGACATTTTATAATTGCTTCTTCTTGCAAACTTTAAGAGAACGCATTTTCATTCATATGTTCGACTCTGCTATATTTTATAAATTTTTTGTTATGCTATTGTCATGTATGTGTATAAAAATACAAAATATGATGTGAACTGCGATACCACTTGCAGTACTAATAACAATAATAATAGGGTCCAGTCTTGTGCGGACGATATTATTTTTCTTATCTCAGCAAAGACTATCAATCGATAAACGTCAAAAGCCTGTGACATTTTAACATCTTATCCTACACTTTTTCAGGAAAAATATTATTTTGACATTTTTAAATTTGATGTTATCATATTAGAAAAGTAAACGGTGATCAGTTTTTATGCACAGATAATTGCATAAAGACTCATCATTTGTACATAAAATTCATAACATGGCCAGGGGATATTTTTCAATTTTAAAGATGGTACCGATTAGACTTTCTCCACTTCTACCCTGTTTACAGTGTTATACTGCTTGTCAACCAATCAATCAAAAACTAAACGTGGGTCTGCATGACAGATCCTGACGAAAAACTGATCAAATTTTGCCCTCAAGGTTCTCGGATGGAATCGTCGAAGAAACGTGGGGTGGAACTCCGAAAAGGATTAAAAATTCGTTGTCATATTGGTTACAACTTATAAATGCTTGGGGCTTTTTCAAGTCTTTTGATTATTGGAGGGCGGCCGGTTTATAAAATGATGCCGCGTGCCGTAAGATTTCATAGTTGTAATTTGTAATTAATGAGAAAAAGGTGTAAAGAGACCGAAGACATATAAAGTCTGGACATCCATACTTACTTCATTCAGTGCAATCGTCGCTCACAGAATAACATCACATTAGGACTTACTTAACTTGGTGCAATACATAGACATTATAAAGAATGTATCATTCAGAGATAGTTGATTTTACAACTGACATTGGAAACTTACAACAGTATCGTTCTATGTATTTCAGGCCGATCTCTCCACAGTTTGCTTTGTCACAAGACGATCTAATCGATATGGCTTCTTCACCACAAACTGTAAGTCAAAATACTTTGTTTTTTATTTAAATGAAAAAAAAAAGTAGCTTATTTTAAAGAAATTAAAAAAAAATAGTAGCTTATTTCAATCTTTCAATTTTTAAGTTTATAAAGTAATGCTATCAAATTATAGTTGGAAATTAATAAAATAATTTAAAAAATATCGTAAATAGTTTACTTTGCATTTGAACTCATAACTTAAAGATATGAACATTATTTTCTTTTTTCCAAATAGGTTCCATCAGAAGGATACCACAGCGACATGTCCGAATCAGAATTATCCTTCCATGAACATGAACAAATCAACATCAAACAAGAGAAAATCTTCACAAGCTGCAGCCCATCATCTGACTATGAATGCAAAACTTTTATGGATTTGACAACAAAAATAGGTTAATATTTTATTAGTTCAGTAGGATTTTGTATATGTTAAATACTTAAAAAAATAAACAATTAACTCTATATTATTAAAGAGGCAAAATGTAATATAAAGTCCAAAACAAAGAATAATAATAAAAAAAAAGAAAAATATAAAAAGAAAAATTAAATAAAAAAATAATAATTACATGTGTTTATTGTTTTCATGCAAATTTACATACAAAGTTTAGACCTTGATATGCTTATTTTTTGTAGAGTATACAGAGCAAAACGACAACATACAGTTACTGAGCTGGACTCGCAAACATCCAGAACACTGGGAAAGTCGGGAGGTCCTAGATTGGGTTTATTATGTGGCCGAAGAGTTGTTCCCGGAGTGCGATTCACCAATCCGAGGGGAGAAGTTCCAGGCAGTGACAGGAGCCCAGCTGTGCAAGATGTCTGTCCAGGATTTTCTGGACTGCGACGATTATTATGGAAAAGCACTGTATGACACCTTCAACTATTGTCTCCATCAAGGTAGATATCTAACAGGTTAATGACAATTTTGTTCAAAACTGCATGAAAAAATAATTAATCAGGTAAAGATGAAAGGGATTGCTTTAAGTGCGTAACAATTAACTATTTAATGAAGATATAGGACACTTCAATGCAAAGCCAGCCAAAACATATTAGGCAAACTGCTAAGTAAAATAACATTACTATTTTTGTCTTTATATTTACTAGTATAAAGTTTCAATTTATTAAACGTAAGACAATTATTAGAAAAATAATGCAAATGTATTTTTGCAGGCCGGTTTATTGAACCTGCCCCCTGTGACCATACTACAGATTTGATGAACACAACTGTACCAGATATCTACAAAATGTACCAGATCTCAGAAAATATTGAACCCGTTTCCATGGACACTAGAACTGAAAGTAAGTCACCCTGTTTGTTATGAAATATAATAAAACCATTATATTAGAAGTAAAATGTTACTATATAAATTACAAACATTAATTGTAACTTATAAAAAAGCCGAGTAATAATAGTAAAACATATATATAAATCATGGTTCTAAAAAACCCGTGTGTTTATTTATATTATTTATTTGCCTTTGTAGAAATGTTGGAAGAAAATTTAAATTTAGTAACAAAAATAGACGACCTGGATGGAGTAAGAAAAGTGAACATTGGAGGAATATGGATTGCCTTTGATGACGATCCCTCTAATATTCCTGACGAATTCACACAGATGGAGAGCAATGTTGACTACATCAGTGAAGATGGTAAGTAAATAAAACATCAAGCTGATTTTGAACTTATCATTTGAAATATTCGTTAAGTGAAACTAAAGTAAAATATATAAGAGAAAAGAAGGTGAAGGAAATCAATAAATTAAATTAAATTAAATATGTTTTAAACTTAAATTCCAAAATAAATATATAAAAATATTTTTCTGTGTTTCAGAGTCTGTTTCAAGCGACCACAGTAGTGATGGATCACAGTTTTTACCATTGCTTAACAACAACTGCAAGGATTTGTCTTTCCTGGGAACCATTCCAAGAGCAAGACCACAATCTAGTGTTTCCAGTGATGAGGGCGTATACATGGACGAACCAATTTCCCCAACCGAAACAAAACCCAAAAAGGGTAGACGTGTAGGACAGGGTTCTAAAGGCAATCACTTGTGGGAATTTATTAGAGACTTGTTAAAAGACCCAAACTTGAACCCGGGGTTGTTGAGATGGGAAGATAAGGAAGCTGGGGTCTTCAGATTTGTTCAGTCAGAAGCAGTAGCAAAGATGTGGGGCCGCAAAAAGAACAATCCGGGAATGACCTACGAGAAACTCAGCAGAGCCATGAGGTAGGTACCATTTCCGGTCACATGGCCATTTATGCTAGTTGAGCATGATAAATGTAGAAATCGGTTGCATGGGCAGCGATGTTACGTATGTACCGTTGCATATATTTGTAAAATAATCGATATTGCAGCAGGGTACAGTTACAGAAAATGTTATATCTAAGTATTGATTTTTGAATATTCATGACAATGCAAATATAAACAAATCAAATATTCAAAGAATTTTCAATATTCTTCGATTTCCAATTATTGTATTAAATGTTTCCATGTTTTCCTGTGCAGGTTCTGTAGATCAGCTGGCTACTTCGCTGAAGTGCCAAAGTCTGGGAAATTCCCGAAGAAATTATGCTTTAGATTTGGTCCAAAAGCTTACGGATGGAAGGAGGTGTAGAGATGCTTTAGGTTAATACTTACATGTTTATATTGTCTTATGTGCACTAACAGCTTGCTTGGTGAAGGGCTTTATGTTTGTTCTGTCTTCTTGTAATACAATAACATCTTTTAGTTTTACCAGAATCTTTTTAAAGACCTTTCTTCCTTTTTTGCACATTGTTATTTTCATTTCTTTATTATTTTTCTAATGCTTACAAATTCTTTTCTAACATCTTTTATAGTTTTACCACAATTTATTTTTAAGACGTTTCTTTCTTTTTTGCACATTTTTATTTTCATTTCTTTCTTTTTTGCACATTTTTATTTTCATTTCTTGGTTCTTTCAAATACTTACGAATTCTTTTTCTAACATTTTTTTTCATGAAAATTCTATAATACTTTCTTATTTCCTCACTTTTTAATCTTTTTCCTTTCGATCGTGCATTCTATCATACAGAGGAAATATTTCTTCTAAAAATTTATATATATTTTATATATGTATAATTCACTTTAAAATTTAATTTCAATTGTTCACTTTTAAAAGAATTTAAGATAAGATAAAATAGTTTTACATACGTCAAATATTCATGAGGTAAAAGATCATTAGATAAGCTAACACAAGTGCATTGCATGTTATTATTGGTACGGGAAAACTCGGTTGCATGAACAGTTACATTTATAGATGCGCTTTGCTTAACTGTCTACCTTCTCAATTTTCAGGTATTATTATAAGCGAGGCATCTTAGAACGAGTCGACGGTAGACGACTTGTGTACAAATTTGGACCAATATCAACTGGCTGGAAAGAATGAGATACCATGATGGTCAATGTCAGTGCGTGGATCGCACGTGGAGCTGGGATGAACGGATTGGTCAGTACGGAGTGTCGGTGCATTACACCGCGGCAGACAATCCCAACCGCAAACCATCAGTATTAGAGTGAGCTGCAATATAGCATAATCAGCTGGAACAAATCTGAAGCCAAGTCATGGCTAGTGGACTCTCCTGATCATGTGACTTAGAACAAAATGACGTCGTTTCTGATGACAATCATTGCTTTCATTTTAGAATCTGAAATCCGCTTTAAAGTTCGCATGATTTAGGGGGTGATAATCTGATAAGGTTGTCGAGTGTAGTATCTCTCACAGGGGAAATAGTTCTCACGTTTGTAGTGAGTGTTTGTTTAATCCTTCCATGGAATTTAATTGTCTACATATTTTGTTACTGGAAAATCTCCTTATTTATAAGATATTTATTCGTTATGTTTATTTTTGTATATTTGTAATAAATCTGTTAAACTTTAACGAAGACTTTTATTTCATGTTGAAAAGATTCATTGATTGATTGATTAGGTTCAACGCCACTTTGACATTATTTCAGCTATGTCGAGATTTTTTATTTCATTTTGGAAGACAAACAGTGATAAATGGTTCAAAGACATGGACTACAAAGTTAGAATTTCCCATATCTGAATTCTAACTGTATCAGTCAAAACTTACACTGGTCTTGAATCTAAAACAGATGAAAGATTGACTGATTGATTGATTGAATGGGGTTTAACGCCACTTTCAGCAGTATTTCAGCTATATCGTGGCGGTCAGTTTTAGT
>JAOXYH010036777.1:0-11564 GCA_028566455.1 Botula fusca | reverse complement strand
AAAAGTTTACGACGGACGACAGACGGACGCAAAGTGATGGCAATAGCTCACATTGGCCCTTTGGGACAGGCGAGCTAAAAAGGGTGCATTCGACTTTCAACCGTACGTGATAAGGTTTGTCAGATACCTGCCCAAGGTCGGCTGTTTTCTCTCCGGGCACCCCGGCTTCCTCCGCCACTAAAACTGACCACCACGATATAGCTGAAATACTGCTGAGAGTGACGTTAAACTCCATTCAATCAATCAATCCATATTTTGTCATGACTCCAACATTGGTATGATAACAGTAATGGGCAAAGGAGGTGTTGTCTCCGGATCGTGTCTAGTATGATATACTGAGACAACGAATCAAAAGAAGCAGATGTGGCGTTAACACCACTCGATCAGATTTTTTGTACAAGATAGTTACTTGTATACGAGATTTCACAGAATATCTTTAAAATGTCAAGCAACGGCATGGCTACTCATAACCTTATTGTCTCTATTAGGACAGCGGAAAAAACTGACTTTATCGAGCAGTTAATTTGGCGTATCTGTTACCAGATGGTATTTTTGACAGTTTGAAATGACACAGAATGACAGTTGTCTAATCGGTGTATCAGGTTCTTTTGATTGAAGGAAAACTACAGGAATATATAACTCACAAACGTGATTATGATAAAATATATTGATTGAAAATATAGAAAAGCTAATATAAATTGATTAAAAAAATAAATCCACACAAATCCATTTTAAAACATAGTCTAAAAGCAGATAGCATACTGGTTACACAACTTAGCTCCAACTACAAAATTTGACAAATAATCAAATGAAGGAAATATCAAATCAAAGACTGAATAATAATAATAATAATAATAATAAGGCGGTCAATTGTTCGGGAACAATTGATAGTTCTTTCCATTTCCAGAAATGAAGAAAAGTATATACAAAACTTATAAGAGTTGAAAAATGTTGAAAAACGTACAAAAATATCAAAAAATGAAACAAAATCAGTTCGACCTTGACCATTGACCTTCTGACCAAGGTCAAAGTTGATGGGAACCTATACTGGAGACCCATACCATAGTCATTATGTTTAAGAATCAGCGAGATTTATATATATGCAAAATCAAATGTCAAAGGGGAAATAACTGCATTGAAGAATTGTTACCTCCCCTAACCAGTCCTGCGAAAAATTTCGTATCTTTTGGAAATGGAAAGACCTAATGACACAAAAGTCATGTAAAAATAATCACATGTAATTATAACAAATAATTGTTGATATGAGATATCTATTCACCAATGAAATGTATCGGAATTGACCCGATTTGCAGTCAAGGTAAAAAATGCAAGGGCAGTAATGCATTAAAAGTATGTTTAAAGAAGAAGGGGAAGGGTTTTCGTGATCCCGTGATTGGCCCTTTTTGAAAGCTTGATTCGTAATTGAGGACGTCCGCAATCTAGGATTTTTTTTTTGGCAGAAAGTCGTCGGTGATCCGCAATTTTACAAAATTCGTGATTTGTGATCTGTGGATTTTTTTTTTCAGAATTCGGGATAAGATCCCTCCCCAAAGAAGAGAACATGCTGGTAAGAATTAAGCCAAAACTACAACTGCAAAATTTGACAAATAATAAGATTGAGGAATTTCAAATTAAAGAATAAAAATAATAAATAAGAGGTCAATTGTTCCGGAACAATTGATAGATCCTTTCCATTTCAAAAATCATGAAAAGGCTATAAAACACTTAAAACAGTTGAAAAATGTTGAAAAAGAAACAAAAAATATGAAAAAACGAAAAAAATTCAGTTTGACCTTGACCTTTGATCTTTTGATCTTGGTCAAGTTCAAAGGTCATTTAACTTTATACTGAGGACCCAATTTCATTCTCTTTAATAGTTACTGAGTTTTAGGCAAAAATATGCAAAATCAAGATTAAATGGGGGAATAACTCCATTGAGGAATTGCTTAATCCCTTTATTAATGTTTCAAACAGTCAAAACATATCAAAAACACTCTGAAATACGAAAACATGAGAAAAAAAACTAGATGACCTTGATCTTTGACCTTGTGTCAAAGGTCAAGGTCAAAGGTTATGGGAACCTATACTGAAGAATCACAGTCATAATATTTAATAGTTAGTGAGTTTTAGGCATTTATATGCAAAATCGAATATAACAGGGGCAATAACTCCTTTGAAAAATTCTAAAATCCCTTTTTTTTTACTTCGAACGGTTTAAAAGTGTTGAAAACACTCCGAAATTGCAAAAAATGAAAAAAGACGACCTTGACCTTTGACCTTGTGACCTTGGTCGACATCAAAGGTCATGTGACCTGACAGTGAAGACCCCTAGTCATTATCTTTCATTGTTATTGAGATTTAGGGATGTATATGCAAATTCAAGTATAAAAGGGGATATTACTCCCCTTGGGAAAGTTACCTCTCTTAGCCAGACTTACGAAGAGTTCCGTATCACTTAAATGTTCATTTCGCAATAAAAACACTCCGAATAGTTAAAAAATGCTGAAAAACACCCCAAAATAAAAGTCATAAAGACCCATGGTAAAGGTCAAAATCAATATCTGTAATATTTACTGAGTTCTAGGTGTATATCACCTATATCAAGAATATAAGGGGCAATAACTCCTATAAGGAGTCGTCAGATCCCTTCGACCAAAAATATACATGATTTGCGCAAAGAGTCACTGAACATTATGCAAAAGGTTTCGTTTCGATATCTTTTACGGTTTAACACAATGTTTTCGGTGCTCGGGGAGATAACTCTGTAAGAAAAAAGGGTTCACCGCCCCTCCCATATCATATACCAAGTTTAGCAATCAAATGTCGTAAAATGAAGCTTCACGACTCGTCGAAAAGTTGGCGGAAAAATAAAAATAAAAAAAAATAATCAGAAGAATAACTATGTCTTTCCAATAGGAAATGGAAAGACCTAATAATACAAGTTATTATAATAACAATAATACCAGTAATAATAATAATAATAATAATAATGTAATGAATAATAACAAATTATGTTTAAAATCAGAGATGCTTTTGGATTAAAAATTCACCATGAAACGTACTAAATATCAGCAAACAGTCTTTACCCATGGCATCACAAAATGTTCGAAGACTCCATCAGTTAGTTAATCGCCATGAATCTGTTAAAGTGGGGATAAACCAGCAGAAGTTTTCCTTAAGGATCTACATTATGACATTTCTTTATGTGCAAATACATTGTGTCTCTCATTTAACTGACTTTACTTTTGATTCAAACATTTCATTAGCGTTCCATGCATCTTCCACTATGTATCCAGAAATTCAGATTCTTGACATAAGACATAAGGAAATAATACTCACAAGTCCTGTATGCGAAAAGGTACAATTTTCGCATCTGAAGCTGAATCAATTTAACAAAACTACTTTAAAGTACGCATATATTGATATATGAAACATTTTTTTTTCATTTTGAGTAAAAAAGGGACATCAAGTAAATGAGATAACTGCAAGTGAGAATCGGTCATTCTCCAGGATACAATAAACAAGAGGCTCTGAAAGAACCTGTATTACTCACCTGGCATGCCTGCCCCCTTTTAACAATGTCAGCTCAAAACGAAGCTATATGCATGTATCTTTAAAAATTGACAACCTAAGGACCACGCATGCCATGTTTACTTTAGATTGCAATACTGGTTTAAGAGACAAAAAATTACATTTTTCCCATAGGGTCCTATGCTATGCCCGCCGATCTTGGATGGAGGTTGGGGTCAGCAGACACAGGTTTAAAAGTGAACAAATCAAATTCAAATCGTGACATGTTTGCTAAAATTTTCTGGCATATTGGTTTCAAGGAAGAAGATTTTTACATTTTCCAAAAGGGTACTATGTTAAAATAGTGTCAAACTGATGGCTGCCATCTTGGATGGAGGTTGGAGTGATCAGACATAAATCAGGAGTGGAAGTTTTTACTGTTGGTACAATTAGATAATTTGATTATTTATGCATAAATTGCAAAATTAGCTTGAACTGGCAAAATTTAAAAAAAATACAAAAAGTCTATGGCTATAATCACACATCTTAAGTAAAATATTGTTATATTTATCATATTGAACAATCTACCAAAATCGACAATAATCCAAAATTCACAGAAAACGCTGAAGTTATAGCCAAAAAATTCATAGTTTGATTTATCCGAGTTATGCTAGGACAAAAAGTGGCAATCCACATCCAAACCTTATTTTGTGTAAAAACAAATATATATTATAAATGTGTGAATTCATAGCTTAAAATAAAGTCGCATTTGCTATTTAAGAAATGTTAATTTTTAGTGATACAAGTCAAGCTGGAAAGAAGGAAAAGTTACGGGGGGGAGGGGGTTTAAGGACACCTAAGGTTAATTCTGCATGTGTGTGATCCACATTAGTCCTGTGGTTCCAGTGGAGACAAGTATAGAATGAAATGCTACCGGCAATATATGACGAAGGACGACGACCACCAAATCATAACAAAGGCTTAACTAGTTGAGAAAAAAACATGAATATAATTGTATACAGGTTTACACTAAAAAACACATTAAAAATTTAATGGCTGCAACATCGTATCCTTAAATATTTTCTTTTTAACTTATTAATGTATTTTAAAATATAATAAATGAAGAGTTACTACCATTGAATAATACAAGTCGAATGACATATTAGTATTAATAGATAATGTCAAAATAACAATTTCTAATAAAAGTACTAAGATTGATCAAACTCCACTTATTTTGTCTAATTGGTAAAGACTTATAATACCTTAACACCTTAAGCCAATACTTTATGACAAAGATACTATCGTACAATTAAATTATTTTATCTGACTGGTACCGGATGCAGTGTGGAAGTCGCAAATTAAAGTCGTTGCAAAACAGCCAATTTTCATTAAATCTCACTTGAAAGTAGTCAGTCGCAAAAATGAGTTGGTGCACAGTAATTGAGAAGTCATATCACATGATTTCTGACTTGAATTAAAAAATTAAGATAAATATACAAATATTTTTTTCAGAAATAATTATATATATAAATGTTGAAAAGTGAATTACAGTAACTCAGATTATCGACTTTACCTCTATGAAAATTTTATTCTGAAATTTATATTATTTTAGGAGTAATATAACGCAGTAGGCAAGTTTCTCGACTGAGGTTAATAGAATCCATAGAATCCAGAGAAAAGGTAAAAATGTGAAAATAAAGAATATAAAAAATGTGAAAAAAGAAGAGTAACATAGAGAACTAAATTGAAAAAAGACGATTTCAAAATCAAAACACAAAAAGATAATAAAATATGACTAGGTGTATGTTTTACTATTACATTTCAACTTGAATATTTTCCATTTAGTTGTGGATAATATTTAATCCCAAACCAAATGCATACATGTACGTATGTAGACAGATTTGGTTTCATGTTAGACATGTTTGTGTTCATTGTTCTTCTACCAATAGAATACCGAAACAAAAACTTCATGGAGAAAATTATTCCTTTACTTTTTCACCGGGAATGTTATTACAGACATGTAACAACAGAAGTTGGGATCTGCCCATCAAAATAGACATCGGTACCTCTGATTGCTTCTTGTAAATTCGTAAAGCGTTGCATGGTTTCAGAGGCAATTCATTTCTTTATTTAAGTACTATCATTCTGATTATAAGCCACTTTGTAATATAGATATGAGGTGAATGCTATATGTATGACTATACTAGGTTTCCTGCGTGAATTATACATAAAAGTTAAATAGATTCAACTTCATCATGTGTCCATGCCATCCGAAAACCTCAATCCACAATGGTCATATCGTACGAGTCTTTCAAGTCTGCTTTCACCGTATCCCATTTATAGTCCCTCCAAACCTTCATTTCATCACCCTGATTTTGTTTTGCGTTGTGATAAACAGCTAACTCTTCTTGATACTTCGCAAATACAGACTTCCAGTATTTAACAGCGTTTGGATTAGGCTCAAATGGAATTTCCCACATCTCATAGATACTCTGATAGTTCTTGTAATAAACCTTTTCGTCTTTGGTAGCAGAATTTTTAAACCAATACGTAGAATTTGGCCCAGTCAGAGTCGAACAAATATGTGACCACAATATCTGTGTGTCAATACCTCTTATACCATATAGGCCCTGTGGTCTATGAAGCGTTGTAGAATGTTTCCCTTCTTTATTCAGTGTGTGGGCATCACATGGCGCTCCGCAAAATGGGCATGTTTCAGGACACCCAATGATACGATCAAAGAGAGTCTTGTTAACTTCTTCATCTCCTACATGTTTTTTCACACGTTCAGATTCCCAGTAATTAATTTGATCTACAACATGTCCGTCTACAGCATCTTCAAATTTGTCGAGTACGACCTGTGCAAAGTGTTTGATGTTTTTGATAGCGAACATTTTTTGTTGTCTTTTTACCAAGGTGTCATCTATTTTGAAATTCGCTGGAAGTCTTGAAACGAAACCTTCAACATATGCAGAAAGTGTCTGGGGTTGCTCACTCGTAATAGCCTCAAGAGCTTTTGTTATTTCTTTCTGAAGTCGTTTAGACTCTGTCTCAATCAGCTCATGGAACCTGCTTTTGTATGTCTTGCCATGGAGCCGACAGGAGCTAATGATGTATTTAATGCTGTTGTCCTTGATCCAGTCTCGAACAAAACTTTGGTAATAGTTAATGTATCTGCTGAAGTCTGCACATTTATTTCCTTTGTACAGGTCAACCAGAATGTTTGCCTGAAGTGTCTTGTTACTGCCATAAACTTTTGGATTTTCTTCTCTGATGACTGTTGCAAGTCTGTTTGAATTAAGCATATGTTTTACATTTGTGTCGAGTAAATTCAACAGGAACTTGTCGACGAATGTTTCTGCAGGGTTAGCTTCAAGTACCAGAGTGAGGAATATGGGAAAGAATTCTTCTTTCTTCTGCTGCAGCCTAGTTACCGGATGCTGTAGTCTAATGAAGTCCTGGTGTGCTTTTTGATAACTGCTGAATGCACATGACCCGCATAAAACACACAGCTTTGCCTTAAAATTACTGTGATAAAGGAAGTCATCACCTTCTTTTTGTGTTGTTGCTTTCGTCATTTGTGCATTCACCTCTTTGAAAAATGCATCAGCTTTCACGTGTTCATACATACCCTGTTTTTCTTCAAAAAGGTAATGTTGTAGCTCGCCGACTACTTCATTCAGTTTATTTTGCGCTGTTTGAATCTGTTTTCTGCTGATTGGCTTTTCAGTTGCAAGTTTCTTTTTCATTCCATCAATAAAGCCGGTAGGTTCAACAGGATTTGAAACAGTAACGCTCACAAAGAGAGCCGTATGTTTTTTGTTGATAAGGTCAGACTCTGTTACTCGTAAATGGTTCCCAGCTTCTCGTAATTGCATGGTTTTCAATAATGATCTAATATTCGGTCCTATGTGTTCAAACTGTCTTTCCATCGTGCCCACAAGATCTCGTTCGATGTCGACATCTTTATCTGGTATTCTAAGATCAGCCACTTCTTCTGTAATTCTATTCCAGGCATCCTCAAAATCTTGGCGTAGTTGGTTTCTCTCTTGAGGAGTAAGGTCAGAAATATTTTCCTTCTTAGGATATTGATCTTTTTTCTTTTGAATCAATTCTCTCACTCCGTTTTCGATGACCTGCTCGCCTTTGTTTTCGATGTCTTTTATATTCTTTTCAGCTTTTATTCTATTGGCCTCTTCCTTTAATCTACTGTCACATCTTATTTGTAGCTGACTAACTAGATTGTCAATTTCTAACTTTGTAAATCTTCCTCTATAATCCTTTATGTACATTTTGTCTTCCCCTTTGTCAAAATAGCCAGTCATTTTCTGTTTTGCCTTTTTGGCAGTTTCATCTATAACTGTTTTCATCTCTTTGATCAGTTCTTGCATTTTGTTGTCAATTTTCTGCATACAGGTCTTTGTAAAATCTGAACTTTTGTCATTTAAGCCGCCATTTACGTTAAGATCTTGGTCATTGTTGCCCATCAATGCATTGTTGTAGTTTGACAGCTCAGTGCATTTATCATTCAGCGTCTCATAAACAGTGGAATTTATATTCCAAGCCTCATTATTGAAGACGCTTTTCAGGTTTTCATACGCTCCAATCCACACACTGTTTTTAAAGCTGAAGACGAAATTTTCTTGTTTTATTGCCTCCCACAAATCATAGCTTTTGGTGGCGATGCTATGGACCGACGATAGCCCTCTTTGTTTTTTTGTCTGTTTTATCTTCTCTAATATTCTACAGCGAGCTTGTTGGGTTTTTCTTGAATAGCCTTTATCTGGTGGTGCCATAGGTGGTTCACCTTCCCATAAACCTGGCACATATGTTGTGTCTTTTTCTATATTGTACTGCAAAATATCATCAAACTGTTTGAACTTAGCATCCATATTTTCTAGCTTTGCTGCATGAAAGGTTTTTTCGTCCAATTTTTTCAATATTTTATCCTTTCCCCTTTCTAAGGTTTCTTTGGCGTCTGGTGCCGCTACATTCTGATGGACAAAATGACAGCTTTGTTTCTCTCCCACCACGTTCATTTTGAGAAAGGCATGAACTGCAATCTGCAGAATATCTTCCATATCTGCGGTAGATTCTCCAAATACATTGACAAGGGTACAGTCCGATAGGCCAATCACAAATGTAGCAAGTTCATTGTCGTGTTGATTACTTGAATCTTTTATATCCAGCTCTGGTGCTTTCAGACCTTCAGTGTCAACAACCGCGATTTCATCGCAACCAAGTTCAGATTTGAGATTCTCATCAAGATTAACAAGCTGAAGGTATGCCCCACGGGTACATCTTCCACTGGAAACAGCAAATTGGGTTCCAAACATGGTATTCAGCATAGTTGATTTTCCTGTACTTTGTATCCCAAGGACTGACAAAGTAAAGAGATGCACATTCTGCAATCTTTGGCTCAGAATTTTAAAAATAGCCTTAAGCCAAATCTCTGGAACATAGGCCACGTCTCCGTCCATAATCTCCAATGGATATCCTGTAAGAAGGAGGTCAGATGTTATTTCGGGAAGCATATCTAAACTCTCTTGATCTTCAAGGTCAAGCTGTTCGTGGTCTTGTAGCGTACTCGCCAAACATTCGTATAACTGGCCGAATTCTCTGAAAAAATGTTCCAACCCAAAAGATCCGTCTGTTATTTTCTTATCTATTTCAACCATTTGTTCAGCTTTATTCAAAACAGAACTTTGACGAATGTTTTTGTATTGATCTCTCAACTCTAGAAGAGTACTACTAGATAATTTGTCAAGCCCACGTTTCAAGATGTGAAGAAAGTATTGTCTTGTCTTCCGATCAAGTTGAGCAAGGCACTTCATGAAAATTGCAAATGCTTCTGATATTGGCTGTTCAAGTTGATAGATCCTGCTTCGCATCCCCTGTTTTCTCATTTTCTCTGCATAAACAAATTCAGATGTTTTAGAGTCCTTATCCTCCATCCTGTACATTTCTTTATCGGACTGCACCCATTCCATCCATGCTTTACCTTGCCGTGGCAATATAAGCGCTTTTATTTCGACACTATCATAATTTTTCAGGCTTTCGAGCATCCGTCCCACATGTCTGTGCGCTATTTCGAACACGTCATGTTTTCTGTCGATACGAAACTGTTCGCTTGCTTTGTTTTGTAGTTGATTCATGGATGTGTATTCTTTCGTCGCTTCTAAAACAATTTTCACTGCCTCGTGCATCTTATCTACAACTGAGCTTTTCGGTGTGTTGTTGTAAAGTGTGATGATTTGGTGCTGCTGAAGATTGTGTTCTTCTATTAGATTCATAAGAGATGAACGCATATCGATCAGTTCGGTTTGATCATTGGCTAATATCAGAAGTACACTATTGGATCCCAAGGATTGCTTTAGCTGGTCAATAATTGGTTGTGTTAGACTACTCAAAAATATACAGTGGGCAGAACTATTTTGAGCCAAAAAATTATACTGTTTAGGGCAATTGAGAGCATCTCCTCTGAGATTGGCAAACATGGTCTGGGTGTCAAACCCATCTTTGCTGTCGCCGCTTGGCAAAAACCATAAAGATTCCACTAAACCTTCCGACAAAAAAGTTTTTGATTCTCCACCTCTCATTTCCCTGTGGAAAAGGTTATGTTTGTCTTTTCGTTCTGGGTCAATCAACATATTAATTAACTCAGACTTGTTTCTACCTAATGAACCAAGACGTGTAAACGCTACAACATGTGCCTGTACATCAAATAAATGTCCTCCAGTGACACAATCTTTTCCTTTTATCTTCCATTTCTTTTGCACAGTGCTCCATGCGAATGAAAGGTACTCTGCGGTGTTGCCGTAAGGAATTACTAAAGGAGTTCCGATTTGACACATTGTCATTTTCTCCACCAAAACCTAAAAAATAATCTCGCACGCTTAATTTAGAATTCATCTCGGAAATACCGTTTATAATAATCTTAAGCCAGACTTTCAAGCAAAGCATAATGTATTTAAAATTACTTGGAGTTCCAGGACAAACTGTATCGACAACATAGGATACATGCCTATCCGTTATTCCATTTCAAGTGAATGATATACAATCATTATGATAATTTGAAAAATGATAATCGATTTCAAAGAACTTTCTGTGTGAATTGTCTATTGGGGTATTAGTGATATCTAATGGATGAATTTGCGTTTTGATGATGGCCGTCACCTGAATGAAATGTTTTGGTATATCAACATTTACAATATATAAAAAGCAACATTATGTTGCTTTTTATATATATAGGAATATATGCTACTGAGAGATGTATAATAGGAAATTGCAAAATTAATTCTTATTGTATTTCATATGAATTCTCTACTACTACCCACCTGCCTAAGAAAGTCATCAGCAGATAAGAATACAGCTATTACTGTGTCTAGTGGATGAATCTCTTCCATCCGTTTATTTTCAACTTTAGTTGCACATGCTAATAACAAAAATCAATTATAAATTAAGAGCGCTTGTGTTTTGACCTGATTGTAAATGATAACAAATTATATGTACACTGTATACTTGTCCTTCACAGATTAAATGCATTGTTCTATTAATAGCAAAAATATGCAAAGTCTTGAGACTTTAATAGGATATTGTAGAGTTCTATCTCGATTTACTTCTCTTGTGTAAAATACTGGAAAATCTGAGGCCTGAAGTCCGACGTTTCTCCAGTATATCGCAAAATGAGTAGTTCGGAGCTTGATATGCTATTAGTGCTTGCCATTGTAAAATATTATACTGTAGATTCATTTATTTTCGTGGATACCAATTTTCGTGGTTCAAGGAATCTATGATTTTCAACGACAATTTATTTCGTGTTTTGCTTTTTCTTAGTAACAAGGCACTAATATTTTATAGTTTGCTGAATTCTGAAAAATTCAAGGTTCGTCAGTTCCCAAGAAATCCATGAAAACTTGTATCAAACAAATAATAATGAATCCAAAGCAGTTAATCATTATCTTGACCAGACCAGTCGTGACTTCTTTCTGAAAAAAGAATCAATGTTTAGTTGCAGTTGATTCTACTTGCCGGATCAATAAAGGTATTTCAGA
>JAOXYH010036666.1:0-11564 GCA_028566455.1 Botula fusca | reverse complement strand
GGAAATTTCACCACAAAAAAACACAAATAAACAAAACAAAACAAAACAAAACAAAAACAAAAAACAACACAAACACAAAATACAAAGTACAAAAGCAAAAAAAAGCTGAAATATAAAAATCAGCAAGATCAGAGAGAAAAAAATTCAAACCATTCCAGTTCAAAAATATCGTCTTTTTGTGACGAGTACACATCACTGAAGCAGATATATCCTATAGGATTATTAAAAGATAAAAAGTGTAATTGTTCATTGGGAACAAAGCATTCATGTTTGCTATAATTATCAGAAAAAATAATTACATTTGTGTAGATCAAGTTATTTATAAGTTACTTAAAGCATTGTAAATAAATGATTAAAGGTTGATTGTTAACTATTAAAAACATACACATTCGAAAAATGATTGGAAGATCAACTGTAAAGGTGGCATGAAATGGTAACAGTTGACCTACGATTAAACTAGTTTCTGCAAGTGATTCGGTGTACGGCCACAAACGTACCTCAAGGTTGCTTGTTTGAGAGAATTAAGTAATGAGGTTGAAAAAGAATAATATTTATACATGTATGGCGGTTAAAATCGAAGATTGATTGATTGATTGATTGATTGATTGATTGGGGATTAACGCCACCCTCAGCAGTATATCAGCTAAATCATATCGGCGAGTTTTACTGTCGGAGGACGTCAGCCACCGATCTTTGACAGGTAATGGAAAAATTTTAGTACGTTCGTTTGTGAACAAGTGGATTTTCTTATTGTTTACAAAGCGGTGGGGCGCGAACTTGCACGGCAGAAGTGAAATGGTAAAGTCCTCGAACCGTATTTATCACTCAACTCCCCTCGCTCCAACGATAACATTAATTTAATAGTTGAACAAAACTCTGTCACTAAACCTTGGCACAGCAGAAAGGTGGTTCTTCATCAGTCTAACTAGAGGGAGTTTTCATAAGATTTGTGAATGAACCAGTTACTGCGTTCGACTCAGTGTGGGCCATAGCAAAAAAGGATTTGTTCGGGTAAATGAAGTCTAGCTGGAAGAATAATAAAGTGTAGTCAATAATCTTAATAAAAACAATAAAAACAGACTCCGTCATCACTGCCATTAAACAAACTATGCCGAAACTTCACATAGGGAAAAAGGATGTGCATGCATTTTGCCTCTATACATGCAGCTAGTTTTAAAACGTAGTGTTCTTGCAGTTACAGAGCTACAGACGTGAAACCCTACTAACATGAAATATCCGCAACAAAATAATGATGCAACAAGTTCAGCTAACCGATCGAAAATATGTGAATCGTATGGCAAGGCAAAAGTGTGGAAACAAAACACGAAAACTAGGACATGACAAAAAGAAAAGAACAGAAAAAATGTAACAAACAGACATAATAGAAAACGACAAAACGAGTACCAAAGCAGTAATAATGTGAACTCAACTGAACTCACGGTATTGCACAACTGTACAAATTGTGCAAGAAATGTTCCGATTGATTTAAAATGGAGAGAATCTAAATCATCATAATTTTGTCTCGCCTGCTACGTATCGCTTGTCCGATGGCGACGGCGTTAACATTCATTAAAAGCGAATATCTAAGGAACCCCTTCACCTAGGCTGCCCAAAGTTGGTCCATTAATTGATCATGATAAGTTCTTGCTAGTCTAGTCTATGTCACCTGACCCTAACATCATCGTCATGCTTAAGGGACCTATGCTATGTTGTCGTGATTAGGTCAGTTCCTCGTGCAGTAACTAGTCTTGGTGGTTCACTAATATTTGGTATATGAATGGGTTATCAGGTGTACATGTCAATCTGACAGATGTCACCTGACCTTGACTTCACTGTCATGCTCTATTTACCGATGTAAAGTTTTTGCGATTAGGTCAATTCCTCAATGACTGCACATGGTTGGTCAACAATATTTGATGTATAATTTCATTATAAGGTATACATATGTGAGTCTGACAGGTGTCACCTGACCATGACCTTACTGTTACACTGCAGTGACCAATACGAAGTTTTTGTTATTATGTCAGTTCCTCAGTAATTAAACATGCTAGATCAACAATATTTGGTATATGAATTCACTGTAAGGTGTAAATGTCAGTCTGACAGGCTGATATAGTTTATCCAATTTTCAGGAGGTAGGTGAGACATCTATGTGTGTCAGCTCTTGTTATGAGAAATTTTCTTCTTTTTTCAGGAAAATGTAACAGATAATGGTTATTGTAAATGCTTTGATGGTTACTATGGATCTGAATGTCAATACGAATGCCCAGGTGGAGCCAGCAATCCCTGTTATGGTAATGGTGCTTGTGATTCAGCGACAGGAACATGCACATGCTATGATGGAGCCCAAGCTGGAACTGACTGTCAACCATGTCAAGATGGACGATTTGGGTCTGATTGTTCCATGGTGCACACAACTGGTACAGTTATAGTTGAAGGCAAATACCATGGAAAGGTGTTCCACAGTGGACATTTTGTGACATTTGATGGTGCTGTATACAACAATCACATTCCTGGTGAACAGACAGTAATGTCAACACAGACATCATCTGGAACTGATGTCAAGGTCAACATACTTCAGGTACCAAGCTCCGAGTTTTACAACAGTGTTGGCACTCAGTCAGTGGGAGTACAGGTCGGAGCCCATACTGCTGTGGTATCGGTCATGGATGGTGAAGTGACAACATACTTGGATGGAGAATCTGTTGTCGTCGGAGATGGTGTAACTATTGATGGTAGTGTTGAAATTATACAACAAGCAACTGACCATTATCAGGTGAAAGTGGGTGATGAGGTTACTATCGACCTCCTACCATTTGAGGACCACATTGATGTAGCAATAGAAGCTGAACCAACTCTGTGCTCTGGTAGTTCTGGGATGATGAGCAGCTGTAATGGGAACTACACTGATGATTTCATAACAGCAGGTGGGGAGATGTTGACTGGTAGTACTCTGAATACCCAGTCAATCCATGACAACTTTGCCACATCATACACATCCAGTGGAACATCCATGTTCAGCAGTATTTTGCCAACTTCTAATGCTGGTGGCTATGGTCTGTCAACAAACCGATCGAACATGGTGACGGAAAAACTCCAGTCGTTCACAGAGGGCAAGTCAACAATCGAACTAAAATTCAAACAAGCAGAAACTTCAACAGGATGTCAGTCAGTATGGTCTTACAAATTAGAAGAAGATGTTTTCTCTACACTTGTATGTGATGGTAAAG
This sequence comes from Botula fusca, assembly GCA_028566455.1. Classification (NCBI taxonomy): domain Eukaryota; kingdom Metazoa; phylum Mollusca; class Bivalvia; order Mytilida; family Modiolidae; genus Botula; species Botula fusca. The sequence goes on along the minus strand of JAOXYH010036666.1, from coordinate 8,334 downwards.
TCGCAATACACAAGAACGGAGAAATGCTGGATTTCAATTCCCTGTTAGTAGAAGAAGATACATGGTATAACATGGCTATGGTGTGGAACAATGATACCCGCTTACTTACTGCATATCTAATCAGGGAAGATCTGCAAATGAGTACTGAGGTCCTGTTGATAGGTGATGATGAAGAAATCCCCATAAAACCAGGGGGAACACTAATGATGGGTCAGTGGAACTACCCAAGTGAAGATCGGGAAGGACTCAATTGGAATTTTGTTGGTGAACTTGATGATTTAAGAGTCTGGAAAGATGACCGTACAGTGAATGAAATCAGGAGTAATTCATTTAGCGTTTTGTCTGGAACAGAAGCCGATTTGTCAAATAACTGGAATTTCAATTCTGGACAAGGCTCAGTTCTAACAGACTCAGTTGGAGGATTGCAGGTAACAATGTCTGATGCTCCCTGGCTGAGACCTCAGAGAATATTAAGTGATTACACAGCTACTACACCAGACACAACAGTATATGATCTGTTCACCCATCCAGAAAATGTAGACCCTAGCCTTGCCAAATTCTGTAATGAAAGCATCTTTTCTGACAAGTTTGATGCTGCATGTTCATCTGAGGGACCACAAGTACAAGAGTATTATTACAAAGACTGCATCTTCAATGGAATTACTTCAAAAGATCAACAGTCAACAATGGAAGTCATTCTGGCATTAGCAGATCACTGTGGAATACCAAGAGATGATGAGACCTGGCCAGCCCGAGATCTTTGTAATAGTTTCCCTTCTAGACCATTCCCAGACTGGACTGGTGACTCCTGTGCAGCAAGATGCGTCTCGGGAACATTAGTTAGAAATACATGTGATTGTGATAATGGTTTTGCGGGAACTAACTGTGAGATTGTTTGTCCATTTTCTCGTTCTCTGTCATGTGGAGGTGGAACCTGTTCCCCTGTGGATGGCACATGTGAGTGTCTGGCAAACTTTGATGGTGCTGATTGCGGTAATTGTGGATCAGGATGGAATGGTGTAGATTGTGATGTTGCCTTGGCAAGCATTCCAGTTTCGTCAACAGTACACACCTGTTCACTGTTTGGACAAGGTCACTTTACCATGTTTGATGGACAGAGCTATAAACTGGATGCATCAGGAGAGTTTGTGTTCATGAAGAACGCTGACCTTACGGTTAACATCAGACATGTTCCTTGTGGAGAACACCAAGCACTCTGTCTCAAACAGATCTGGCTTCAAGCCAACTCTCAGAACTTCACCATTGTAACACCACTTTCAGCAGACGAGAGCAGCAAATTTTATCACAATGGGGCTCTGGAGGATCTTACTGAAACACTCTCTCTTACCGCAGACATACATATTGAACAAACAAGTCCTAGTACATTGGCTGTAACTTTTAGTGATAGCGATATTGCTATAAAGTTTGGCAGCTCTCTTCTGGAAATATATGCCAACATGAAAATATCTGCTTGCACCTCAGCAATGGAGGGATTGTGTGGGAACTGTAACAAGAATGTTAATGATGATTTTATCACAGATGGTGCCACCATTGCTTTGGATGACATATCGAAAGATGTCATCAATGGAGATTTTGGTAATCACTGGAAGCTTGACAGCCAGGAGTCAACAGCCTTTAAATACAACCATTATGGAATAGAGGAACCAAAAGAACCCAGCGGAGGAAGCTTTGTTCTGGCTTACAATGGATCTGGTTCATCTTCATCTCAACTTAACAATATCTTTGGGGATGATGGCAACACCACTATTCAAGTCAAATTTAAGCCGAAGGCCAATGAAGGAATTGTACTAGGCTACTGGAAAGATAATTCTGTCAGTGTATATCTTAATGATACAGTCCATGTTCTATGGGGAAATGAGAAAATCGACACTGGATTCACATGTGGACTGGGAGAATGGCACACAGTCTCACTAGCCTTTGCAAATGCAACAAACAATTTGAAAATATATGTAAATGATGATGACGGCATTCAGACCCTTGTAGAGACAACAGTAGAATCAAATGCATTGGAGACTGGTGGAATATTGAAAATGGGATCCTGGACTGATAGTGGTGCTCCAATACCCTTTAAACCATTCATTGGAGAAATTGGAGAATTCAAGACATGGAATAAGACTTTAGATGTATACGAGACACTGTTCACATCAACCAACAGGGTGTCTACGAGCTTTAGTGAATTGACATCATCTTGGGTTTTCTCAGAAGGATCAGGTTCTACAGCTGTGGATGTTGTTAGTGGAAATAGAATTGCCTTACCAGATGAAGGGGTAGTCTGGACCCAGTCAGACATGGTCGTAGATGGTGATGTTCCAGAGGTTCCAATCGACGAAACACTGAAATCTAATGCAAAAGCAAAATGTCAGTCTCTTTTGTTTGACTCGCATATCTCGGACACATGTTCAGAACTGGGACAGGGTGTACGTAACTTTTACTACGATTCCTGTGTGGAGGACATCATGTTCAAATCTGATGAACAGGGGTTCACCAATAGTATGTTTTCCTATGCTGAATATTGTGTGAAGACAGTTGAACCACCAGTGCACCCGTTAGATGATGTTTGTAGTGATACAACAACATCCTACTTTACTGATCTGTGTATCTACAAGTGTAAATTTGGCAAACCATATAACAGTGAATGTGCATGCTTTGAAGGACACTGGGGACAAACATGTAACGAGACATGTGCTGGAGGCAGAACTGATCCATGTAATGGTAACGGATATTGTAAGAAGACAGATGGACTGTGTTACTGCAAACCTGCATTTGATAACAGAACCAACTGTGCTACCTGCCTGGAACCCTGGACGGGGCCAAACTGTGACATTATAATGCCAGTCATAGCTAATACAACTACAACAGAGCCTACAACTACAGCAACAACCACCACTGCCACAACTACAGTGGGTGAAGTATCAACAGGTGCCACCATTACTGCCACCCTTACTGAAGGAACAGGAGTAACAGCAGGAATAACTAGTGGTACAGAAGCTCCGTCAGCTGGAACATCAACTACCATAGCACCACCAACAACAACAGGAATTCCCAAACCAACTGTGACATACACTGCATCAGTCTTTGGACAAGGAAATATCAAAACATTTAACAATGGCTTTTTCAGCTTTAAAGAACCAGGGGAATTCTCCTTGATTGAATCAAATGATTTGGCTACAACACCCAAAGTACAAATACGTAATACCTATTGCTACAGTGACAAGTCTGTTTGTCCAACTGGTTTGGCTGTAGACTATGGCAGCAGCAGCGTCATCATAAGATCAGGCTACACTGATGACCAAGACAGCATAGTACTGGTAGATGGAGAACAGTATGACTTTGGGGAAGAAACGGAAGCAGTGGTTGGAGATCTCAAAATAAAACACACATCTGAATCAGAGTTTCAAATAACACCAACAAAAGGAGATTATTTTGAAGTGGAAGTGAGGGCATCAGATGAACAGCTGAATGTACAGGTGACTACAGACCCCAGTACATGTACATCACAGGATGCACTAATAGGATCATGTGATCAGACAGATACATCACTGGTTGTTGATCCAGAAAGGTTTAGAGTACCAGAGTCTGACAGCGCTTTTGAACCACTTTACACAAATAACGACTTTGGAGAATCTAGAAATGTTTCCACCGCAGGAAGTAGTTTATTCTTCAATAATTCTGTATTGAAAACGCCATTCCTAAAGGATGTAATCAGCAACGATCAAGATTTCTCTGTAGATTTTATGATTAAACCAGAAAAGACCGATGGTGGAGTAGTGATGACATATGACACAAACTCAGAATTCACAACATACTTGGATGGAACCATCAAGCACAAGATCGGAGATCAAATATATGATACAGAAATAGAGGCAAAACAAGGGCAATGGCACGATATAACCATGTCATATCAGAGTGCTCCGTCAGAGTTGACAACCTATGTGTCCAGACCAGATGGAACGGTGGAGCAAAAAACATTCCCGTTTGTCGACAACAAAGCCTTTGAGAACAATGGTTACATTAATCTTGGTCATCCTGTAAGTACGCCAATTGCACCAACTGCAGAGCCTGAACCTTATGAAGAATATTTTGTGGGAGAAATGGATGAATTTAAAATCTACAACAAAGCTTTTGACATGCAGGATGTGGAGGACAACAAGATGAAACCTGTAGACACAGATAATTCTGACGAGACATCAAACCTTGTGAATTACTGGAAATTTGATGATCCTGGGCTTACAACAATAACAGATGAGATGAATAATACAAACTTTGATGTGACAGATTATGGCACACTGCATAATCCACTTAAACCTCAGTTTTCAACTGCGCCATTTGAACCACCAGTAATACCAACATTCAACTCCTTCCCCGATTACTCAGACCAGCTGGAAACTGCAGATAAATGTAGTTCTCTGATCTCCAGTTCTCCGTTAGGATCTCAGGCTGGAGCATCAGATGGGCTGAAGAACTTTTATGAGGCATCGTGCATCAGTGATGCTGCAGGAGCAAAAGATTTAGATGCATCACTACCAGTGGTAACCAGCATGGCTGATCTGTCTGTTGAATTAGGATGGTCGGAATCATGGCCTGCTCAGTCGCTCTGTAATGAATTCAGTACTCCGTTCCCTGGATATGTTGGTCCAGGCTGTTCTGTGCAATGTGACCACCATAGTTCGGTTGGAAGTACCACATGTACATGTGACAGTGGATTCTGGGGAGCAAAATGCAATTTTCCATGTCCAGTTAGTGCACAAAATCCATGCAATGGCCATGGAAAATGTGACACAACAACTGGAACATGTGCCTGTCAATCCAACTGGGCGGCACCAAACTGCACAACTTGCAAAGAGGGCTGGTATGGACAGGACTGCTCAGTTGCTGTACAGCCTAAAGTCCCTGGACAGTCAAGTTACTTTGCTGGTATTTCTGGAAATGGTCATGCAACTACCCTTGATGGAGCCTCTTTCCACTTTGAAAATCATGGAATATTCAATGCATACAGCAACCCATCACTGGGTGTGGATGTAGAAGTTCAAACAGGGCCAACAGAGAAATTAGAATCAGCTGTTACAGGTGTAGCATTTAAGGCAGGCAGTGATGTTGTCACCTTTAGTCCGGTAAATGATGGTTCAGTGTTTATCAATGGAGCAGAACACACATCCGGAAAAGAAACCCAACTTTCCAATGGATACTCGCTCACACCTTTGGATTCTGACGTTTACAAAATGCAACATTCTTCCAATGGATTTGAATTGACAGTTTCAGCTTTAGACGATTACATGAATGTTGAAATGGCAGGCCCAGCAGCTACTTGTTCCAATTCTGTAGGAGTATTTGGATCCTGTGTTCCGAAGTCACATTCCTGTGATCCAATGAATTATGTATGCGAGATCGAGAAGGAAGGCTTGGCTCAGTCATCAACATCTAGCAATCTACCAACTAATGCCATTGACAGTTACCTAGGCTCATTTGAAAAACCATTTGAATCGAGCATTTTCCATGAATCAAATCCTGAAATGGCAACCTCAGTAGGAGTATCTCTGAATGACAGCTGGGTATCAACGAGACCTTTAGATGAGAGATTTGTTGGCCCTGAAATGACTGTGGAGATGATGATGAATATTCATGAGCTTGATCAAAACAATGATGGTGGTACTGTAATGTCATACAGTTTAGACAATACCCTTGGGGTAACCATTGACGATGGACATTTCAACGTCCGTGTAGATGATATTAACTATCCTACAGACATTGAAGTCAAAACAGACCAATGGACAAGTCTTGCCATGCAGTATAACAATGACACTGGTGATGTGCGATTGAATTATGTACATGATGGTGGATTGATGGATTCTGCCTTAGTTCATGTTGGACAAAACATGATGCCTGCACAGGGAAGCTTGGTTGCTGGACAATGGCAGGAGCCACCTCAAGGCAGTGGTCCACCACCAGAGGGAGCTTTTGTAGGTGATATTGATAGAATGTTGCTATGGAACAAGCCACTATCCCCATCTGAATTAATGCTACATGCAGAAACACCAGTAATGGGTCCACAAGATGGATTAGCTCTTGGATTTAATTTCCCAACTGGTGAAGGAGTCATAACTCCTGACTTTGTCAACGGGCAGGAAATGTATATGTCACCAACTGGCAGTAGCTGGGTCCCAACTAATCCTCCCTACATGAGAATGGATGAACCATCCATGGCAATGGGTTTCCCAGATTTTGGTGACATTAGTAGCATAGTAGAAGAACTCTGTGAATCAGTATTTGGTAATGATGACATGGCAGACTGTGCTGACCTATCAGAGGCAAAATCTTTTTATGAGATGGCGTGTAAAAATGATGTAAAGGTCTCAGACAATCCTGACTTCAGCATGGATAGTATGATGTCATTTGCAAAAGCTTGTGATTCAATAAAGAAGCCCAACAGACCTCCAGCCCAGGACAAGTGTAACAGCTTCCCGTCCAGAGACTTCCCAGTGTGGAACGGGGAAAACTGCGATCAGCAGTGCGTTATGGGAAATTATGATACAGAAGCAGGGGAATGTGATTGTATCCCTGGATTCTGGGGAGACAAATGCGAGGAAGAATGTGTAGGTGGGGCAGGAAATCCATGTAGTGGACATGGAGAATGCAGTACACAAGATGGTACATGTTCCTGTTTTGGTAACTGGCAAGGAAATACAGAGTGTAGCATGTGTACAGATGGTTATGTTGGAGCTAACTGTGAGACAAGAATACCAGATATTCCAGTTGATTCTCCAATGGCTTGCCTGGCAGAAATGAGAGGACAATATACTAATTTCACTGGCTATGGCTTGAATACATATAAAACTGGGACTTATGTGCTGTTTCACACCAACAATTTCCATATTGAGGTAAGACATTTCATTATTATAGAGTACTTGATACTATACAGTAAATATTGGTTACTTTTATCCATAGGGTACCAATTATTGTGAATTTCATGGACCTCTATAACCACGAAATTTGATACCCCCTGAAATACGGATTTTTACCGCATTCTTGTGGTAAAAAGTATAAAAACCACAAATTCAAAAACCTAAGAACAAACAAAATTTGCACAAACCACAAAAATTTGATTCCACTAATTAAAGTACTTCCACGATATTACAAAAACAGCTATATTCATCTTTTCAACACGGGAAATTATTTGAATCTTGAATTTATCATACATTTTTGGATTCCATTCAATGTTCACTCAATACCATTTTCAGTGTGCTAGGTTGCTAAATATAACATGAGAATTGATCATGTCTCCCAAGATCTTGGCCACTAGGGTATCTGATGAAGGTTAATCCAGAGAAGAAATCACACGATGTTAAATTTACCACAATGTTACATGTGGTTTATTTCAAATTTTATTGTTGCCTGGGTAAACCACATGATAGTATTTAACCAAACTTGCCCTCATTACTTCCATTTGGAATGTAGATGTGCACCAGCTATTTTGTTTTTCAAAAAATTATTTTTTTAAAAAACGTTTTCTAAATATTTCCCATAGGATACTATAGGAAGGGGTGGGGTTCTCTTATCCACAACTCCTGCTAAATAACATGATAAAATTTAACCAAACTTGCCCTTTTTTCTTCCTTATGGACTGTAGATGTGCACCAGCTTTTTTGTTTTTTCAAAAATTTTTTTTTCCAAAAAACGTATTTTTCAAATATTTGGTAGTGTTAACAGCATTAGAAAAGATTTTTTCCTAAGCTTAAATATTATTCAGAACTTAACATAAGTCATTACATGCATATCACAGGCAACACAAGTCTTCCATGCAAGACTCACATCTATATAAGATATGGGCTGCTGTCTTTCCAACACATGTCCCATATTCTTTCTATTATATATAATGAATTAAGCTTAGTACAAACTGTTTTCATTGTCTATACTTTAAGCAATAAATGCAAAAAGATATGGCCATAATGAATTATTGTAAACGTGAAATTCAAGACATAGAATTATTTGCACTTTAACGTGGACATTATGACATAATTGGAATGACTGATTGATCGATTGAATGGGGTTTAACACCACTTTCAGCAGTATTTTCAGCTATATCGTGGCGGAGGAAGCAGGAGTGCCGGAGAAAACCACCGACCTTGGGCAGGTAACCGACAAACCTTATCACGTACGGTTGCAAGTCGAGTGCACCCTTTTTTAGCTCACCTGGCCAAAGGCCAGGGTGAGCTTTTGCCATCACTTGGCGTCCGTCGTCCGTCCGTCGTCGTAAACTTTTCATTCAAAGCTCTTCTCCTCTGAAACCACTGGGCCAATTTGAATAAAACTTGGCAG